>WYDI02031363.1:0-24002 GCA_009867235.2 Psittacus erithacus
GACCCAGGTGTAGGACCTTGCACTTGGCATGGTTAAACTTCATAAGGTTGGCATCAGCCCACCTCACAAGTGTGTCAGGGTCCCTCTGGATGGTATTCCTTCCCCCCAGCATATCAACTGAACCACACAGCTTGGTGTCATCAGCAAACTTGCTGAGGGCGCACTCAATCCCACTGTCTGTTATCTATAACAAGTACAATGGAGCAATTCATCTAAAAGAAAAATCATTTGGAAGGACAAACTTTAGAAGTCACTGCAAGTCATTCTTTTTGTATATTCACTGTTTGATTTTCCTGCTCAATACATGGAGCCCATACACAATGCCAGTAAGGATGTCAATAATGACTGTATCGCATATTACCACCATCCCTCAACTATGAAGGACTCCTTCAATATAGGCCACACAGCTACTGTGAAGACAGAATTCTTTTCTCTTCTAACCTGAATAGGATGCAACCCAGTGATATGGAAGTGAGACGTGCCAGCCTCCCTTGTTGAAGACCTCAGTTCTGTTAAAAATAATTTGAAAAAGTAAATTCTGTGTCAGTTTTTAACACTATGTTGATTCATACTTTAAAGAAAGATTGCACATAGGACTGTTGACTACTTTTTGAGCTTGCTAATTTCATCCCATTTCTGAATATCTGTGAACTAACTTTCTTCGCCTCACTAATGAGATCTGCTGGTGGAGTTTCACAGCAAGGAAAAGATCAATGTGTCACTGGGGAGAGGTCAGCACAAGAAACAATTTTTCCTCAGCAAAAAAGAACAAGAAATTCCCTCCTATACATTTTCTTCTTACCAGGCGGCAAACACTTTGAAGTATACTTGCAAGCTTTTAGCTGCAAATGGGTTCAGATAATTTTGGATGGCAACTGATCTCCATACTCACTACCAGCCATCAAAAATTCTGGACAAAAACAACCATTATATCAGACTGCATGAAGTCTGCAAAGGAGTCTCACCTATAGCCTCCAAATTATGTCCATCACATAGGTTTTGTCAACACTAAGCTGAGAAAGAATCCTACATATTGTACACTCTTACATCTTATATTAGGGTGGGTTTTTTGGTACTGCAGAATTAGAGCAGTAGCAGAATGTAGCACAGCAGTAATGGGGACAAGCCATTTTTCTATTCATTAACAGGCCCCTGCATAGTGTCTTGATCTGTGCATTGTGAACAGGGTTCTCCAGGGATAACTTTAAGACCAAAAAAAAGCAAAAGGTTATCAAGAATTTTTTTGTCTTTGCATCCTGCAGCACAACAAGTTGTTGCTTTCCCAGCTTTTCCACTACAGAAGATCAGGACTATTCAGACAAGAAGCACATCTGTTTCAGTGTGCAGCTGCTACATCTTCAATTGCAGCTTAATGAGATTCCCAAAATGTTTGGTACAAGATGCACTTCTGATCTGCAGTGTCATTACGCAAGTCTGCTATGCTGCTCCTAGATTAAAAATGTTAAGAACAGCTGTGCTGCTAAAAAGGTAGTTGAAAAGCTATTTGTGTTGCTGTTGTAAGAAAAAGGTGCTGAGCAGTGAATATTCTGACTTCTCTAATGTCTATCTTTAAACTTTAAGTGTATTCACACATTTTTTTTTTTTTACATAAAAAATATTGATACAAAAATGAGTTCCACCTCCTCCTCCTTCTTTTGGGATTGCAGGGTCATGAGCAAAGCCTTCAAGTTCCTAGTTATGGAGAAAATGTCAGGTAAGAAGGATTCTTCAACTGACACTGAAAAATTACAAAATTCATCTGAAAGATGAAAACACACAACTCAAAGTAGATAAAGTGTAAAGGATGGGAGTGTTCAGGCACTGAAACAAACTGCTTTGATGTATTCAGATAAGAACTAATTCCTTGCAAAAAGATATTATTTAGCCAAAAATAAAGATCCCTAGTCAACCAAACAGAGCTTTGTATAGTACTAACTGGGTGAAAACAATGCAATGATGAAACTCTAATTTGTTTTGGGGTTTTTTTCATGGTCTTACATTATGGAGTAAAATTCTAAAAATATACTAAAATGATCACTGAAATTATACTCTAGCGAAAGTTGCTGGAAAAACCATTAGGTAGTTCAGATGCCTTTAATAGGTTTCTAACTTTGTTCTCAAGCTAGTTTTAGAAATGCAGGCCATCTCTGTGCTGTATCAGTACACACACATAAGGGCAAAGGTTCAAGACAGAAGTGTTTAAGTGACTCATGCAAAATAGCATCAGGAAAAAAAGAAATCCTTCAAGCATGAAAAATTCCTATGTCTCCCACTAGTTCAGGCAACTCAGAAATAAACAGTATTAATTTAGATTTTATTTTATCTTTCCACTGGAGGAAAGAAAGTTTTAGGGGTGAAAATAAGCATCGAATATGCCCAAGGTAATTTTGGGGAAAAGTTAACTGAAAGGAATTTGCAAAGAAGAGTTACGATATTGATTAGCAACATTTAAAGTTATTGTCAAATCTGATAAATCCTGATAGTGGAAGTGATCACTCCTTCGCAAACTAATGACGTGGTAATAAAAGAAAATTTGCTGCAGTCTATAGTTTTTGCTAATGCTTTAGAGTAAATGTTTTGCTTACTCTTCCTTACCGTACAAGGACAGATATTTCTTCTGTGGAATTTTATTGTTATCAGCCTTTTAAAAGGTAATTTGGCACTGATTTTTTTTTTTTTTTTAGAATTCTGGAATACACTTCCCTTTTGAAGTTTCCTAAGAAAATCTGCCAGTTCAACAATTACAGCTTCGCTTTGCTTTTTGACCTGATCTATAACCTTGAAATTTCATGTTTCTGTACTGCAGGGGCACACACATCTCCATCCTTACATTCAATGATCAGTAACACTTTTTTTTGTTTACTTCTCAGCCTCCCTAAGCCAGTTCAATTCAGGAAAAGTAAGGAATCTAAACTTTGCAATGTGTACCTTGTCCAGTTTTCTACTACATGGATCATCCTCCAGTGTAAGGGCAGCACATCATGTGAGAATGCTCCTGCTAAAATGAACTGCCAGACAACTCATACAGTTTGAATTGCGTTTCCTACACACCAACCTGTCATTAGTCAACCAACACAACAAAGTGCAATGAAGGCCCAGTCAAATTAAACCAAGTAAGGAAAAAATGTACTTTTTGCAGTTCCTTTCTCTGGAACAGACTCAAAGTTAATTAAAACTGGGTATGAATAAAAATCACATCCAAACAGTAGTTTTTTGCATACCTGTAAATAGCAATATACTGTCTCAAATAAGCCAGAAAGTCCAGTTTTGAACACAAAATACTGGCCTTTTTGTAACAATTTTGATGTATCTAGCTCAGTAATATCCAGGCTTGTTTGGGAGTTGGTTTGTTGGTTGTTTTGTACGGCTTTGGAGGGGGTGTTGCTTTGTTGCTTGTTTGTGGGGTTTTTTGTTGTCATGTTGTGTGTGTGTGAGGGGGGTTATTGTTGTTCTTTTTGGTGTTGTTTGCTCGGTTTTTGTGGGTTTTGTTTTACATAATAGCTGTAAGTTTTAGGCAAAAGTGTTGAAGCTTGATTGAAAAGTATCTATTCAGTCAATGGTCAGTTGGCTTTGCCTTTGAGAAAGTATATTAAACTCAATAAGCTTTTTCCATTTAAAAGTTTATAAACACAGCGTGTTAATTCAGTGCCCTGCAATAATGTATCCACTACCTTTGTGAAGAGAGCATCATCTTATTAATTTGCAAAATCTTGTCTTTTTCTTCAGATAAACAAGCTCCATTATTTTTCTGGAAGACAGTTTCTTTTCAATTGGTGTTGTTTCGTTTTCTTTTTTTCCCATCCCCATCCTGGAAGGATGTTTAGCATTCTGACCCAAACCATTTATAGTCAGACAAATCTTTTTCTTCCCCTCTCCAACCCTCCCAAAACATAAATGAACAGAAAATAAGGTTATACATCACAGCAGAATAAAATCAGAAAGTTAACTCAAGACATTAAGCTCTATTTCTCAGCAAACTTACAGCATTCTGATAGCATATGGCCTTAAGTATCTTAAGTACAGTGAAGATACTATAATGATGTACAAAACCCCAGGAGTTTTTTAAATTTAATTAAATTTAATATTTTATTTTATTTTTATTTTTTTAATATCTGGTAAAGCAATAATGCCAGGGCAGGGCTAATTTACAGTGAAGAAAAGCAATTAAAAAAATGCAATCTACTCAGGCTTGCTCTACCTGAATACAAGAGATTGTCAAGCCCCTCTGATTGCCTTATCATCTCTTTTACAAATACCTACTTAGTTACCCTATGTACATTATGGCAATATTTGCAAGGAAACCACGGGCTTTTCTCTGAGTAAAAGCAGACTAAAGAATGATGACTATAGAAGACAAATTTTCACAACTTTTTTTTTTTTCTTTCTGGATTAGAGTTGTGAAAAGAACAATTCATGCAGTTATTAATGAGATTTGTGGTTTGTTCACTGTCAGCCTTTGGGGAAAAATAAGCATGTTTTCATTATTTTAGAGGTAATCTCTTTCTGCAATATTCCAGTCCCACCGTGCATTTTAAAAATTAGTACAGTTGATGGTGACAGTCTGTCAGATAGAAGGAATTCAGGAAAAAGCCACTAATACTGAAAGGAGTGGGACAAGAAACAGCTGCTGGTTCTGTTAAGATAAACAACTTGGTCCCAGTTTCAGAACATGATGTACAAGGAAGTATCAAATTAGACAGCAACTGGGCTGTTAAAGAGACAAAATTAATTTCTGATTGTTGAAAAAGGATATTAATTTCTGACAGATTTAAACTGTGTTGAGCTACCAAAGTCAACCTCAAGATCATTTTTTTTTAATGAAGGTATAAGGATTTCGGATTCTTATCCCTCTACAGATTGGATGTAGAATTTCAAAGGCAGACAAAACTTCCATTAGCTTTGCAAAACAAAGGCATTAATAGTTATTCATTGTCAAGCTGCAGCTTTTAGGTTCCCTTTTTATTGACCCACTATTTTTACTGACAATTATACATCTTTAGCAAAGTTAATTTCAAGTCATTTCACTACAGAAGATATTATGCATGATTTACATTTATATCCTGGAGCTACTGCGTCTCTCATCGTTTTCTGAACAACAAACTGCCTATTCCAAGCAGAATGTATCAAGTCAAACGCAGATTCTCTGCAGCTTCCTTCTGTGGTGTAGCACATATATACTACACAGCACAGATTCTACAACCTTATAGAGTGAGGTCTTGCATTAGACATGAGCTCCTGCTGAAGTCAATTTTGTTTCAGTAAAAACTGTACTGAAAAAACTTTCTCTTCTCTTCCATTCAAACACTTGAGGCGGTGGAGGGGAAGGAGGAATGGAAATTTGTAAAGTATTTTCAAGAGTTTCAGAGATTGTCTCATTGGCAGCCACTGGTGTTGGTGCTGGGGGGGGTACTCATTCTCCATGCAAGGCCATGCAGTGACTTTCTGACCCTTTTGCGCACAGTCCCCCGCACACTTGTACAGAAGGCTCCTGTCCCTGATGGGAACCACAGGGGTGACCCTTTTAACCTCTGGCTCCACAGCTAAACACATCCTAACCTTAAGTCACCTTCTTTGAAACCACCTGTCCCTGCTTGGTGGCAGCTGGGGTTCAGGCGTCACTCCCTCCCCGCAGCCCCGAAGAAGCTCTCCGTCACGGACGGGGCCTTCCGACGGGGCTCCCCTGCCCGGGCACGGGAAGCATCTGTCCTTACCTGGAGCGAACACCATGGTGCCGCCGGAGCGCGGCGCGGCTCTGCACCTCGAACAGCACTCGGTCCGGAACGGCTCAGCACCACGGACAGCGCACAGCTCCGCAAGGCTCAGCACCCCGGACAGCGCCCGGCGTGGCGCGGCGCGGGAGGCGGCTGCGGGCCGCGGTCCCTCCCTCCACACTGCGGCGGGGCGGGGAGGGGGCCGGGGCGCAACGCGGCCCCGCGCCTCCACCGTCCGCACCGACACGGACACGGACACTCTCAGGCAATCATCGCTGCCAGAACTCGTTGCCCTGCAGCGGCATCAGGGGAAAGGCAAAGAAGAGAAAGGTAATAGAGATCTGCTCAGCAGGGAGACCGGCTAATTGCCCCTAATTAACTCGCAGCAATCCCCCACTCCTGCTGACTGACATTTCGGGGTGCGCTGCTTTCACCACAAGCTAACAGCCCTGTTAATAGGCTTCAGAGACACCGGACTTTGTCACAGTACTTTAGTTTTCAAAGGTTCAAGTGCTGAAGAATTTCTACTCTGATTTCACAGGCCCGTTAACCCAGCTGTACTGAACAGAAGCACTTTGATTTAAGAGGGAGCATGAATGTTCCAGCATATAAAAGATGACATGAGGGACAAAAGGTAAATAAATTTATGAATTATGAACAAAATAGATGACAAAACTTACATTTTCCCACCAAATTTTATATTTCACATTTAATTTGCTTTTATTCGTAAAACCCATGCTCAGAATTCCTGTGGACCCTGAACTTCTACAACAGAAGCAAGAAGCACAACAGCCAGATGGGACAAAATTTAGAGAAACTAACTGTTCTGTATAAGCCTAACCTGGAAGAGGCACTTTGAAAAATACTGATTATCGGTGCAAATTAGAGAAAGTGGATTAAAAAAAAAAAAAACAACATTAATATTTGCATGTAAATTTTTGCAATGTGCAATACATTTTCCAATCACATGTTCATAACCTACAGAGCCTATTTCATTCTTTTCATAGCCAAGGTTTTTGCACACAGAGAATTCTCCAGTTAAATCTGGAATATTGTAAGTCTCCTAATAAGGCCTTTCTCTTAAAATACAGATACAGAAAAGCACTGACCTACTTAAATAATTCTGCCCATGTACTTCAGCAAGAACTCAAGAATGTCATCACCATCATAGTCAAACTAATCATCTGGTGATAGGTTTGGTTTTTGGGTTTTGTTTTGGTTTTTTTGTTGGAATACTACACGATTTCTCCTTGGGAATGCCATTTCTGGTATCTGATTTCTGTATATTCCCTTTATTTTCCTTAGGAATTTCAGCTTCTTTATTGACATTTGTTTCCTTCTCCTCTCTTAGCTCAGAAAATAAATTTCACTTCTCTCAAAAGCAACTGAATAAACAATCATTACACCTCTGGCTGCTCAGAAATGGTGCTCCCTCTAAGAATATTACTTCAAAAATCTTAATCCTAACTTTCTTCCCTCTGTCATCATTCTTATTCACCCGAAGTATGAACATTAACAGGTTACCTAGAAACTGAATTAGAACAATTTCTAGCACAAGTATCTCACATAAAATACAGAAGAGATTACAGTCAGCAATATTCAGCATTCTTAAGAGAAAGGTGAAGGAGACTGTATAATTTTAGACAACCAGGTCTTAAAAATAATTTGGAAAGACTGTAGGAAAACTTGCAGTGAAAATGTCATCAAAGAGCACCTTGGGCTTCTTTTTTTTCATTTAATTAATATTTGAATTTCAGATTTGGTCACAAGTTCAAATGCACAGAAATCACTGAAATAATTGCACAGGGAAGAATTTTGTAATGAACTGTCACCTCAAAAAATGTGCGATTAATGCAGTACAACTACCTAACCAAACAGTGCGCTAATAATAATTCTCATTCAACTTCAGATCAGTGGAAAAAAACCAACAAAAAAACAAACACCCAAAAAAACCAAACAAAACCCAAACATTAAGAATTAAGCACAGTGGTAAAAATGAGGTTATATCCTTAAAATACAGTACCTGGCCTTGTTCATTTAAACATGTACCAGCAACTTGTATGAAACAGAAAATATTAAACCACTCACAAAACCACCTGTATATATTTTTATAAGTAATTCTACACTTCCCACCTTGTGTATTGCTTAATTTCTTACTGTTTGAGTGAGGAATTACTAGTTCCTGTAAAAATCAGGAGACTTAAAAATTTTCTAGTGTGTATCTTCAAAGACATTTTTTAATGTCTTGACTTACTCAGAGGATACTTTTCGCAGCAATTTTAACATTTAAACGGTTAACTAACATTTTTAGACAGTTACAAAAATCAAGTTGACTGATGTCACTTTAAATCATCTGTTGCTACTCGTGAGTCTACGGCTTTACATCTGACATAATTGCTTTATTCTAAAGGAGCTGAAAACAATAATTTGGTCACATACATTCAGAAGCTTAGTAAACATGTTTTAAGGAAAAAGCCATTTTTATCTGATAATGTTCCACGTTTCATTAACAAGAATATCCCGCTAAAATTTTACAGGTAACATTTCACACTCTTCCGGATGAATCATTTGGAAGCAGCCACCTAAGTATAAATGAAAATATTTTACAATAAAATAAAGATATGAAGAGAAAATCAGGGAGATTTCATATGTTTACATCAAATGCTAATGTTACATTTCATAAAAAGTTTTCTCCTCAACTCTGAGAATTAATTAGCTTTGAGCGGTTTTTTTTTTATTTCCTCACACACCTCAAAACTAATAATCAAACCTAGCTCTTTATGAGGGAAGATAAATATTATCAGTAAACTGCTTGAACTACTTGATGTCTTTGTCTAAAGTGGGTACTGTCATAATGATCTTCAAAAAGCAATTACAGTCACTGACTATCTTACAATTAAGTTTAACAACAAAAATCTTTACCAGCCATGGTGCAATACATTATGTCTGAAACTTCAAGGAAACATTTTAGAGGAAATAATTGTGACAGAGCATCAGCAAGAAATATCTAAAATTATTCAGATGAATATCTGAACTGTCAAATGGCAATGTGTATACCAGGGATCAAAATATTTAGTGCCCTATATTTAGATTAGAACAATTAATGCTTCTGTGATTAATATGCCTCTAACAGATCAATACAGAAAATAAACAAAGAAGGGAAAAAAGAAAAATTAAAACGGGCAGAAATACCATTCTCCTGAAAAAAGTAAATGAAAAGCCAGTTAACTTTCTATGAGTACTTCAGAAAAACAGCAATGCACATATTTCCAGCAGCAAAAGATGTGAGACTTCGAAAGCCAGCAGCAAGAACATGCAACATCTCCAGAGACAGGCAAAAGTGAATACCATTAGATTAATGTCACCATTAGAGTTAGAATACAAGTCTATTATTTTTTCTTAATTAATCTGATAAACTGCATAGTAGTCCAGGGCTCAAGTGTACAAACATGGATAAATTTTAGATAGAGTCTAGGAGAAACAGCTGTACAGTTTTGTTTTAATTTGGTTTGCTTTTTTAGGTATCACAAAGATGAGTCCACCCAGGACTTCTCACAGCAT
Source organism: Psittacus erithacus (assembly GCA_009867235.2). NCBI lineage: Eukaryota > Metazoa > Chordata > Aves > Psittaciformes > Psittacidae > Psittacus > Psittacus erithacus. Next base: position 9,273 of record WYDI02031363.1, read on the forward strand.
GTAGAGATCCCAAAAGCCTCATTTTGATCTAGGGAACCTCTCTAGCTGATCACATCACCACCCTCACAATATCTGAATGCCTTGCACCCGTTATCTTCCAACAGTCCCATAAGAATTAACTTGTTATCTTTGTATTATAGATGGGAGTCAAAGGTACGCAGAAGCTGAACCCAAAGCAAAAGCCAACCAATAAGAAACAAAGATCGAGATACATTTAGGAGCTTTAAATACAAGACTGAATGGTTCAACTAAAACATTAGTACTTATACAGCTGTGCAAAAAATCAGTGGAGCCACAATAATTGCTGCTCCCACTTGCCACACCTCTGTAGACAGCCAGTCCGTTCACCAAAACAAATGAGTCACAGTCCAAAATTGAGAGCCTTTAGATCACTTAGGAATTCTTTTATACAGCAAGGAATTCAGTCAAGTCCTTGGCTAATGAGTCTGTACCTAGCAGAGACACAGTGAAACATAGGAAGAGACTTCAAGGACCTCACAACCAACCACTGACTCATAACTTGGACAAGGCCATACCATTCTGCCCCATGTTAATGACTCATAAGATAAGTTGGGAGTCTGCCACAAATAAAATTTCATCTTTAAACATTTTTTATTCTACCAGCACACCACCACATTTGTTAGACTAAAAATGAGTATTTCTTTCCTATAAGAAGACCCTGATCATACCACAGCTTATTGGTGTGTGTAACCTGACACAAGTCATAAAATCAGGCATATGCTCAAGTCTTCAAAGAACTTAAAAGGAGAGAAGTAAAGATGCATTTATGACCCATGGCAAAACTAAAAGCCAACGAGCTAAGGAGAAAAAAAAAGTCAGCTTTAAAATAAGTAAAATAATTTACAAACTTTCAAGAAAATAATATTTCATGAAAGTCCTCAATAAATTCAGTTATAATATTCTGATAAATGTAAACAGCCTAAATATTAAACTACGTGCTTAATTTCAGACTCAAAGAAGAGAACAAAGATATGTGAAATGTAAATATCAAAATCATAATTTTAACATGCTACTAAGTAGCTTCGATTTTTCAAGAACTAAGAATGGGAAAGTACACTGAAACACACCAATATATAAAATACAGAGAATACATACACAATGTGGTTTCTTAACTTGTCCTATAGTCAAAAGGATGGGGATTTCATCATACATGGCTAAAATTAAAACCGTTTGGACAAATAAGATAAACATAGGAATTTTAAATTGTGTTTAAAAACATTAACTTTGTCACAAAAGAAAGGATTTTAAAAGCAGAGTATCAAAACTTTAAATTAGGTTAGCAAGATTCTCAGAGCATAATCCATGTCAAACTGAAAAGTATCTCTAATGGGATACCCCTACTTTAGCAGAATTTATCACATCCATCAAGTCAAGGATCCCTTCTGACTGCATTTAATCTGTCCTTGGAACAATGGGAGAGTTACAAGAGAGTCATACAACCAAATAAAAGTTAATTACTGAAGTGGAAAATTAAACCTATGCTTCATATTGAAAACATTTACTAATGCTCTTAAAATGGGTAAGTGTTAACTTTAATTAAAACATGTCTGTTTAACATACCTCTATTTATCATGGCAGTCATCATATTCTCAAGTAAGAGTTTCTGATTTATTTCAGTACAGTATTTAATGCACAGTGGTGAAAAGTTAAAGAATGAAACCTTACACCACCGTGACAAAGTTTATGTCTCAAAAAATCATGGTTTAAGCTCTATTTTTACACTTTAAAAGCCTATGATTGTTATAAATCTTACTGGAAAATCTGGATGAATTAGTAAAATTAAAAGAAAATATTCAAATGTTAAAATACAGAAAATTGTGAGAAATGTCAGAGAACATAACTCATACCTAGGAGAACTTTTCACTGAAAAAAGGCAACTCTTGACAAAGAATGCCTTCTGCAGCCTCAGATACACAACTGAAGAACTATATTTAAAACTTCTTACTCTGAAGTACCAAATAGAAATGTAAAAATACGTACGATTTTTATATTCAGGCCTTCAAATGAATCCATATTTATACCTGGAAAGAAATAAAAATCAAACATTCTGAAAACTTTGAGTTTACTACAGAAGTCTAAACTAAAAAGGCAGGGGGGGGAAAAAAAAAGGTAACATGAAATCACTCTTGCTGACATCACCTAATGAAATCCATTATACTTGGGATTTATCTTATTTTCAATAGCTAAAGAGGTCAATGAGTTTTATACAGTAAGTGATCCAAACCAGATCTAAATAAGTATGAAGTGAGTATCTTCTAATACTTGTAAACATTTACTTAGAATGCAAAAATACAATTTTCCATCCTTTCGGGGTTTTGTCCTTCAGTGAATTAAGTGCCTGTTGTCTTTTTTAACTATTCTTTTCTCCTTAACCTAAGCAATTTGCCACAATTCAAGGGTTCATAGGATTGGTGGATGAGAGTCAGTGTCAGATTAATTTAAACAATAAAAAAGAAAGAAAAGCAACTTCAAACCCCAAATTCTGTCTTCCTGAAAAAGCAAAAATGAAGCACACACATATCTCTCTTCAAAATCCCAGAAGTCTATAACCAGTTGTTGTTGCAAAAGAGTTATGTCTGGTCCTTTGTGTTGCCCGACTGCTTCTCACAAACACTTTGCACAAAGTGCTGTTTCATTGCTGTGTATTTAATGTGAAGCCAAAGTTGGGCAAGTCTTGCTCCACTCATTCCCCTAACTCTAGCTATGCACTTCTGCCACTTACCTTGGACCAAATCTAATCAAGTGGTTCAACAAGTCAACCTGAAACTAACTCACTGAAGCACTGAATTGCTTTGTTATAGAAACACACTCTACTGGCTTCTCTTAAAGCCACAAAAGCCATTAAATTTGAAGCAAACAAGACAGAGGAAACAAGTGCAAAAGGTAACAGCAAAAGGGGAAAGAACAAGATTGCCCCTTTTAGCAGTAATTGGCAGTTTTACTGTGGCAGGCAAAACAGAAAGCAGCTGCTTGAGGAGGCAGCTCCACAATAGCCAAAGTCGATCTAAATTGGGCCTGCTCTTCCACCGACCCTAGTACTGAGGCAATCACGTGGGGCTACTAAGAAGGTTAAAGAAAAATGGCTCAAAAAGGTTATTAGTTTTCAGGTGCTTCAGCTCTCTGTGAAGCAGTGCCCTGAGACACTGCATGAGTGCTACTGCCAGCGAAAGAATGACAGTAAGTTGTAGCAACCACAACATTGGTTGCCTTAAATCACCATGGATCTGATCCTTTGATCTCATTTAAGTTTTCTATTAACTTCTAAACAGGGAAACATCTCATGATTTAGCTGTCTTGGAGGTAAAGCCTACTGCCTTGGTGCATTACTTCTCTCTGTTTGTTATCACCCAGGGTAGGTAGACAAATAGGTTTGAGTTAAAGAGCGCTAAGCTTGTTCCTGTGCTCTAAGAACAGTGAGAAGAGATCATCCCTACATTTAAGCCGACAGCCATTACTTTATTAACAAAATAGAAGACACTATCCAGCACATTAATGAGTAATCAGAATATTGGCTCTATCGTAGTTCTATGCATAGTAAATTTTACCTGGAGAAAGTAAAATTCTTTTCAGTTTTGCTTGAACCTCTCCACCCTGAAAAGTCTTCAAAATGAAAGAATTCAACAAGAATAAAAGAACGTAATTTAGGAATGAGATTTGTGCAGAGAATACAAACTTTAAGGAGTTGACTATATAAGACAAAGTGAACGGTCACTCATTTAATTATTTTAGCTGAATTAAGAAGGTTTGGCTGCTTCCTCTTCCCTGTTTACCCTCATCCCTGCTCTGCCTGAATACCTTCATCACATAACTTGCACCAACACAGAAATAAGTTTACTAGACCTCTTTGTGAGCAGGAAAGAGGGGGAGACGGAACAAGACTCACCTTTTCAGGAGAATTAAGTTTTATGATACAAAGTCTACTTTGCTTTTCTACTTTAGGAAACTGTATTGTCAGAAAAGAAGCTTTATAGCAGAACAGAGACAAATAAAAGCCAAAGCTTAAGTTTTGAAATAAAGATTCAATTGCAAACCATCTTGCCATGCAGAATCAGTCACTTTCTATTCATTTTTCATCTTTGCAAAGCCATCAGATCAAATCCTATTGCCATCTGAGAAAACATTCCTTAGTGTCCTAAGCAGATCTCATAAAAACTTCAGTTATTTTGTAACAGGAAATGGGGGGATAATAATAGGCTTATTTGGGATACAAATATGTATCTCTGGGTATAAAGAAAAAAGTGTTAAATGTTGCTTAGATATAGACAGTCAGTGTAATCAGATATTTCTAGCCTAACAGAGGTACCTGAACAGATACTCATGGCTTCAATACCCAGAAAAAATAAATCTATACACCGATTCTAAATGGAGATTAAGGCAATGAAAACAAATCAATAAATTATCATCTGAGACTACCAACTTCTTAGGCAATGAAAACACATTCTTAAATATAAGGTACCCTAAATACAAATTTGAATTTAATTTGTATTCAAGTTTAATAAAAGCAATGTTTAGAACATTTTTCACAGTATATTCTTGCTTTTACTCCCAACTCTTCTCCCTGACTTTGCTCATGCAACCTTAAAACACAACAGAAACATATTTGGCAGTATGCAAAATAGAACCAACTAACTTCTTTGAACATACAGCCCTGAAAACTCTACTCCGTAAACCTCAATTATGCTAATGACGAGTACAAACCAGACATAAATCATCTGCATATAACTGACAACTTTCCTTGAAGAGGAACTCCAGCCTGAAGTTATAGGATCTCGTTAGTACCATTTCCAAATTCTAGAGTAGAAAAAAAGTGAGGTTTTGATCTCCCAGTGGAGTTCAATCATACTACATCCTCTTCTCTGCACAATCTGCAATGCTACTGCAGTGGTTTGCTCTTGTAAGCACAGCTTGTGGTACCCTTGACCCTGAAAAAATGGATTTTCATTAGCAAATAATGAAAACTCAAGAGTATCTCTGTCTTTTCAAATATTCTACAGACTGAGCTTCATTGCATCTAAGTTGCCTGCTAATGCAGACTACTCAAATGTCCACACAGACCACTGGGAGGAGGTCAGAACACTGCAAATGTAAGCACTCATGGTCTGTTTGGTTTTTTGGTTTTTTTTTTTTAACAGAATGAGTTTGCATTAGAAAATAAGTTTTTCAGAAAAAACATTTATGCTTTGGTTGAAGAAGTTGAAATTATCAATTTTCATAATTCATTATTTTGTAATTCCATAAAGATTATCTATATTCAATGCATTATATCCATTCACTTTATTGCTGCATTAAGAGACAGCTTTAAATCTATTTATATGTATAATATATAGTTACTGTCTTACGTACTTATTCAAAATGGCTCAGATTAAAAAAATAAACCAAATCTTTGGAATTTCCATTCAGTAAGAATTTAAATTTCTTGTTAGTATCACTTGTTTTACAGACTTGTGTTGTTTCAAGAACTACAGATTTTAAAATAAAGTATACCTTGGAAGGAATCTGAGATACAGATATCCAACAGTTCTGCATTTGCCATGCTTTTTGATATCCGTATACTGAGCAGGTCAGATAAAGTACAACTTTATTCAAATGGTCTACAAGTTTTTTCAGGTTTATTTATAAAAAACTAGGTGCTTAGCTACACACTATGAAACAACCCAAACAAATAAAAACCAGCCAACCAAACAGAAAAAAAAAAACAGAAAAAAAAAATCAAAACCAAACAGTAACACATAAAAAGTCTATTTTTATTTGAAAGAGCTCTAGTGCTGGTCATATTGGAACTGATTAAGTTCATCAAGATTCAGAGTTCTATAAATATCTAAAGGAGCAGGGCCTGCAAAAAGCCCAAAAAAAATCTATATAAAAGAACAGTGGAGAGAAATACATTGAAAAATGTATCAATATTGTATAAATCACTATTTTTAGCTCTATGATCATTTCAGATTTCTTGTATTACATTTAAAAAGAATTCCTGACATGTCTTGATTCTTATGACACTTATTTAACAAATCTATTCATGGAAATCCTCTATCTGTTTCAAAATGAATGTTGTTGTAATTGTTTTAGATCTAGATGGAGACAAATGACAGACCAGCTGCTGTAATGGAATTTTTAATGAAACTTGCACATTTCTGCCTGATTGAGAATAGTACTGTGATCTACATACAAACTGCTCAAAAAAGATGAAAATTCCTTAGGTCTGTCTTTGCCTTCTAGGAAGAACTATCGTATTCTGCACAGATCTATAAAAGCTTACATTCTAAAAGTGATATATTGTCAGCAGTGTACGTACTTTGTTTCAAAAATGCTTTGTCTCTTCTGTAAAACAGACTGGTATCTAAAATGATAAAACACTTATTAATAGATAATCTGTCCCTAAAAATACACTCTAAGCTTAGGGCAGGCTTTCTGATCTCATCTGACATTTTATTCTATATCTCACCAAACTCCAGCTCTATTAATTTAAATATCCTTACTCACTGGAGTCAAGAAGGCAATCTCTAGATTAAAAAAACAGGCCCTGCTCTTCAAAAGAACTCCACTTTGGGTACCTAAATAGCAAGATTTTGAGATGTAATCAGTATTCTGTAGCTCACATGAACAAACAGAAGCTGAACTCCTCAAACCTTTGCTACCAAATTCAGCATGAGCCATTTTCTTTCACACAACAACCTTTAAAACGCTAATCTCTTTTTAAAATATTAAAGCAGAAAAATTAAAACACAAGTACTCCACTGTGAATTGCTTCATTTTGTAATGCTTGTTTAAATATCGATAAAGAAGAGTGTGTAGAGGAAGGGGTGGGGCGTGCAGAAGGGCTGGAAGGTGTTCTTACCTGAACTTCTACAGTTTCCAAACTGAGTTGTGCCAAATAACCAGTAGCACAATTTGAATCAGAAATTAATCAGATACAAAAACCCCCACACTATTTTTAGGAACACATGGTTAAAAACACAGAATAGCAAAGCTCTTATTTCAAGTGTTTCTTTTCGCTCTAAGTTATTTAGTCTTTTAAAGCACAAAGCCTTTTAACTAAATGGTTGTACTTCTTTAGCATTCAGATCTTTTTGCAGTTGAGAAGGCTTTGGTTTTGCATCTCACTTAGTGCTGACTGTATAGACCCACTTGCACCACCACAAGAACCTCATTTCACATCAACCAACATGTTGCTGCATTATCAACATGTAAGCTCTGGTCACACAAACACTTATTTGTATTCTTAATGCCAACACACTGAAGCCATTTGTTCACCATTGTAACATGGACAGATGTTTGGTATAAGCCAGAAAGAGCAACTGATTTTTTGCTATCAATATATACAAAAGACAGAACTGCCTCTGACTTCACAAACCATAGACAGAGGAGTTTATGCTTAGGACTAATTCCATGTGTGATATTTTTGCTACTTAACTCTGAGAAAAACAAGTAATTGGTATCTAATGTTACTGTAGCCATCTATGCTTTTAAAGTATTCTGTCATTCCTGCATGCACACTAATTAGCTATTTGCCCGCTGTTGGAAACCTTGTTAGGCATATTAGACTAATCTGGCCCCAACAGAGTCAACAGCAAAATACCCATTAATTGGACAGAATCACATCCTCTGTCTCAGGCATGCTCCCAGGCATTCTGCTATAATAATTCATGAGTCAACCCTTTAAGGTTGTTTTTTTTTCTCATTTAAAAGTTCACTGCTGTAATTTAAGCTCATTATTTCCTGCAATTTTCACAGAAGACCTAAAGGAAATTTAACTTTCTTCATCTTTTACACCTTTGAACTCTTATCACAACAGATCTCTTCTGTACAGTCTTATCAACCCCAGTTTTATTATCCATATAAAAAAAATAGGCAAACAATTTTAGATAAGAAAACATAACAAGACAAATATATTTAGAAAAAGAAAAGTAGATCCCATTTTGGACCTACTATCTTTATATCTATGATAATATACAGTAAAACATTTTAACAATGGTCATTTATCATGTTCCTCAAGAGAACCAATAAAATGCAATGAATACACATCCTCTGATGTTGCACAGATACAAAATGTATAGTTTGTTTACAAACTAATTACTGAATGTAAAATGAAGTAACATTTTAAAAAAATATATTGGTAAAGGTCCAAAGTTTACATTTTCTAAAATATTATGTTCATGTTTTATTTACAGACCAGCTTTTAAACAATTATTGGCATTTTAAGATAACTGCTTAACCTGATGAGTACATGAATAAAATGAAACTGTAAAAAAAGCCAACCAAACAAAAAAAACCCCAATAATCAAAGTTCCACAGAACAGTTCCAAAAACACTATTTTCGATTTCAAGTTAGAAAAGCAAGATGTGATCTACCACATGGCAACTTACCAGAAACTGATCTAACACTTTCATATGCTATAGGTATTGCAAGTGACTGACGTTACCCAGCCACATGCCTAAGAGCACAGGTTTTTGCCCATTCCAACTTCAAATGAAGCTTTGACAACTGCTGTAGTATTTACAAATTTAAAACAAAGGCTCCATATCCCTTTGGATTACATTATGACTGTTACTGTGTCTTCTTTTGTTGACTACACATGGCAGAATGCAATCCAAAGACCACTTACTTTGTTGAACCTGTGAGTTAGCAGTTAAAGTAGCAGCATCTACCCAGCCTGTCTAGGAAAAAAAAAACCCAAAAAACAACAAAAACCACGCAACTCTGTAACAGGTATTAGTGATCACTGATTCTAGGTCAATTAAGACTGAAGTCTCTCACTGAAGCCTCCCTCTTGCTGAAAGCTATTGTGTTGGAAGGCAGGAGTTTTTAAATTCAAACAGGACCTATTAGTTGGTGTGACCAGCCATGACACACATGCTGAGTTGAGCACTGCGGGCAAGTATGCAATCGCCCATGGCTGCGCTCTGCAGCTCTGGAGGTCCGGCACTGATACCCTGTCACTCACCAGTACAACTAGTCCTTCTCTGCTGTCAGAAACACTCCTTAACCTTAACTGTGGTGCCAGGTTAGGCGCATGGAAAGCTGCATAATAAAAACTACAGCCTCACGCTGTATTAACTTGAACTAATTTCTACTGGATCCAGGTAAGGAACATGTTTCCTTCTCCACGCTGCACCCTTTCTGCCTTGTGGCTCTGCCCCACCTCAGCAGACCTGCGTAAGAGTGAGCATGGGAACAAATGAGGCAGACTCTTTCCCCACAGGTAACACTGGTGAATGCTGTGACCCTTCTGATTTGCTAGCTAGGACCACTGAATAATGCATTTTCTTCAGGAAAGCAAGTATTTCATTAAACTTGACACCTTGATTACAGTAAGAGAATATCCAAGGGAATGGAATAAGAAGTAATTTAATTTTGACCACTATCCCCCCTTACACTCTGTTGTACCAATCCCTAGCACCAACATTAGGTGAAAAAAGGAGGACTTAAAAAGCTTAGGGAATAAATGTCTGTTTCTCAAAAACTGTAGGTATAACACCTTCACAATTATGAAAATCAAGTATTTCCTTTCCATGTCTGTTATTTTCTGAGATGTCAGCATTTTCAAACATAACTGACTGATTTCGATGTCTACATCGTACGCAGTATTCCATACTGGATGAAACAAAACATCAGCCAGTGATGATCCCTATTTTATAGAGAACTTGATCTTATTCTCAAATTAAATCAGGTATTAGTGCATTATACTGCTAATGACAGCAAAACACTTCATATTCTAAGAATACCCATCTCTGAAATGTTTTAACAACTAACCAAGCAACGCTATTTGTTACTATGTAGCATTCAAATCCTCTAAAAATATGTTTTCTTGAAAAGATAATTCTCAGTCTAAATGTATACCAACAACAGATTTTGTCCAATTTAATTTCTTATATTATTTCTGATACAGTTTCTGCTTTAGCTTTTAACTGCAAGCTATAGTTTCTAACTGCTGCTCTGCTTCAGCAGCCATAGCTGCTGCCTGTAACTGTTCCGTTTCACTCTGGATGGAATTGGCTGTTGTAACTTGTTTTCTTTCACTGTGCATATTGTTCTCATGCCTTTTTAGATCAGATGCTTTAGCAAATGCTTTAGTGCAGGAACTGCAGACAAAAGGTTTCTCTCCTCGATGTCTTCTTTCATGGTCTTTGAGGTGGGACTTGTGCTTGAAAGCTTTATCACACATATGGCATGCAAATGGCCTCTCATTACTGTGAACTCTTTCATGCTTTTTTAGATCTGGTGCACGAATAAAAGACTTTCCACATACCTCACAACTGTAAGGCTTGTAACCAGTGTGTATTTTCAGGTGTTCTTTCAAATGAGCTTGTGTGGTAAAGCCCTTTGTACACATTTCACAAACAAATGGTCTATCAGCAGTGTGTAGCTTTTCATGTTTTCTCAGTCGTGCTTCATCAGAAAAGGTCTTACCACAAGCCTGACATACAATGTGTTCCCTGTGACCGTAAAGCAAATACTCAAACTTCATATCTCCAGCTGCTGTGGTCCAGCCCGGTGTCTGTTCATCTTTTACTTCACTTATGCCATCATTAAATGTCAAAGCCTGAGGGGTCTGAGAGCCCAAGTCTTTTGATTCGGTTGTTTCCATGGGCTCTACTTCTTGGCCATAGCAGTTGACTTTTCGAACCTCTTCACTTCCCAACTCTTTCAGGATTGCCTCTTGCACTCTTAAGGTAGTGGTAGGTGATTTTCCATCTTCCTGACTTGGGGGAGTTCCTTCCACCGTCACATCTGAAGGACTGTCATCATGATCTCCAATTTCTTCCACCTCATCATCTTGGGTATCATTAGGTTCCCCCATAGGACGGTTTATTTTTAGACAGTACTTGGTCTTGGACTGCGTGTTCTCTTCAGGACTAGATACATCACGTTTTTGAGAGCAGAGTTTATCCAGAAATCGAATACCAAGAATCTGGCCCGAAGACATCATCAAATTTACATCCTCCTTCTTAACAGAAATCTTTGCAGTATACATGTAATTGAGAACTTCTTCAAAAATGTCAGAACGAAGAAAATCTATTTCTATTACTGATGAACTGTCAACTTCCAGTTTTTTGAAAAGCTTTTTGAAGTAGGTACTGCAGGCAGCAAGCACGCACCTGTGTGCTCGGAATTTAACATCTTCAACCACGATAGCTATGTCACAAAATTCTCCTTCCAAACGTTGTTCATTTAATGTTTTCAGGAACACAGTTTTGTGATCATCGTCATTATATTTAATGGTTTCAGACATACTGATGAAAAACTCCTGTAAAATGACAAAGGAAAGTTTTGTAATTTTTATAGAGTAGTCAAGGTCACAAAATCCCCAAAGATGATGCCATTTACACATTAAAAGAATTTCCAAATACTTTTTTTTTTTCAATATAACCAGAAAAAGCCTTTCAGATGATAAAAGCATTACTCTCAAACCTCTTTTAAAACTGTGAATACATAAAAGTCTTTTTCTAGGTTAGACACTTTACAGTGATTTATAAAGGACATTTTTTTGTATGAATAAATTACTTGTTTGAAATATTTATTGATTCAGTTATCCAAAATTGCAAATTTTCTCTGTGAAGCTGCAATTCCCAGCTGCAGCAGAAGTCATTTTTGCAGCTAAAGGAATTGCTAATACTAAAAGAAGGTATAAGAAATACTCCAAATGTATCAGTATAACAAACGAAATGTGAAATAACAAGCACAGGCCTTACCATGAACAATGCGGGAAATTTTCTGAATAAATGATTCTTAAATATTTGGCAGATTAACCCTCACAACGGGCCACCTTCAGCCTGAAAGACAGGAAGATAATAACATTTTAAGCAATTATAAAATCTATTCAAAAAATGGTTTTAAATTTGTGCCTTAAAACACGGTGTTTCCAATTATTTTAAATTATGCAAAATGCACTGTTAAAATACCCAGCTATTCTGACAGGTTCTAAAGACAACTGCATAAATTGATCTGAAAGTGCTGTGGTCATAAGCCGTGTGTTTACTTGCCTCTGGCTACTTTACTTCCCTGACTCCACATCCCTGTGACTTACTTTGCACTACATCTAAAAGTCTGAAAAAATCCTCTACAGGAATCATGACAGCTAACCCAGTAACCAACCCATCAAGAAGGTGGTGAGTCTTCTGCTGAACCAGTGGGCTGAGCTGGCTTAGCAGAAGGCTTGGCAAGCAGACCAAGCACCCTAAAGGACAGCAGACTAGGCTGTGGACTGGGGTGCACTCAGGATCAGCGAAAAAGACACCAAAGATATCAGATCTCCAAACAATCATACAAACATAGAATAGTTTGGGTTGGAAGGGATCTTCAAAGGCCATCTAGTCCAACCCCCCTGCAATGGGCAGGGACACCTTCAACTAGATCAGGCTGCCCAGAACCACATCCAGCCTGGCCTTGAATGTCTCCAGGGATGGGGCATCCACCACCTCCCTGGTCAGTCTGTTTCAGTGTTTTACTACCCTCACTGTAAAAAAATTTCTTCCTCACGTCCAGCCTGAATCTTCCCTCTTTTAGTTTAAAACCATTACCCCTCATCCTGTTGCAACAGGCCCTGCTAAAAAGCCTCTCCCATCTTTCTTACAGGCCCCTTTTAAGTACTGAAAGGCCGCAATATGGTCTTCCTGGAGTCTTCTTTTCTCCAGGCTGAACAACCCCAACTCTCTCAGCCTTTCCTCACAGGAGAGGTGCTCCATCCCTCTGATCATTTTTATGGCCTTCCTCTGGACCCTCTCTAGGAGGTCCATACCTTCCTGCACTGAGGACTCCATAGCTGGATTGCAGTAGTACACTTGGGATCTCGGCAGAGCAGAGTAGAGGTGCAGAATAACCTCCCTCGACCTGCTGGGCACACTCCTTTGGATGTGGCCCACTATATGATTTGCCTGTGGGGCTGCGAGCACACAATGGAGATGCTTAAACAGCAAAATGATAACACAAAACGCATAACTGAAATTACTCAATCCCAGTCTCCCGCAGGCATCTAACTGTGACAGAAGCAGGAAATGCAGCAGAGAGGAGGGAAACTTAATATGTGGTTGAGAAGAAACCCTCCATCACCTGACACAGAGCTACTGGGAACTTCTTTCCTTAAGTCTAATCTTTCTTTGACCATATACAAAATGGAAGTAGATGACAGGCACGCAACTTCTACACACAGCACGGGCTGTTTAACATGGTATGGGAACACTTGGCTCCCTACAAACGCCTTCGCATCTCAGCATATAGTGCACTGGCTACGAAAAATAAAAAATAAAAAAAAATAAAAAATCGAAGGAATGTCAAAACTCTTTTCTTAGTCCTAAGTAATAAAATGTTAAGATAGCTAAATACATAAATATTTGAAATATACAAAGAAAAGCAAACCCAAAAAACACTGCGTGCATTTTTCTTGGCTGTCTGGGTCTACTGTCCCAGGAAAATGCACAGCTCCAGCACCAAAGACACCAGGACAAAACTATTTCAACAGTATCCATTTGAAGAATTCCTTGCAAGGTGGGAAAAATGCTGCTTTCTTTTACTTACAAACAGCCAAAAGTCACTGTTTATAATCTAGCAGCAATCCCGCTCTGTTTTGTTAAACAATACGCAATTTTGCTGCAATTCTACTGAGACTTGTTAAGTCAGAACCAGATACAGAGGAAGTAACTGGCTGAAAACAGCGTTGCAGAGTAGACAGGGGCGTGTAATTGGTGCAAAAAAGAGATACTACTCTGCGAGAAAAGTACGGCAGGCACTTGACCAGACTACCTCCAGCACCGACTGCAGGCACGGGGAAACTCCCATTGCCACTAGGTTACTTATTCCACCGGGCGATTCTAATTATTCCTGCACACACACTTTATACACTACCGTTACCACCGCAGGAACGGGGAAAACACGTCCTGTATTTTCCTATATACCCTGTGTAACTGTTCTGGCAGCTCCTGCCGCTGCCGCCTGAGACACGCTCGGTGCCTCACCCCGGCAGCTCTCCTGGCTCTGGAGGCGCGCTGGCGCAGCGTTTACCGCCCTGCCTGTGCCCGCAGAGGCAGTCAGGCGCACGCCCGCTCCATGCACCCGCCAGCGAGGACGCGGCGCAGGCGGGTTCCCGGCAGGGCGCATCCCAGCCCAGCCGGGCCGCCGCGGCCCGCTCGCCGCCGCCGCCACGAGAACCCGCGCCGCCACCGCCGGGGTCCGGCGCGGCTCTGCGGCAGGGAGCGGCGCCCGCGCTCCCGGGCCGTCGCCAGGGGCGCCCGCGAGCAGCAGGCAGCCCTCTCCAGAGCGAGCCCGGCGCTACCCCCGCCCCGCGCCGCGCCGCCTCACGGGACTGCGCGGGGCCGGCTCCTCCGCCTCCCTCGCTCCTTCCCCCTCCACGCCCCAACGGTTCTCGCGCGGCGCCCGCGCCGCCGACAGGCCGCGGCCGCGCGCCCCTTTGTTGCGGCCGCCGCGCGGGGAGCGCGCGCCCTCAAGCGCGCCCCAACGTGCGCACCCATCGCTGGACTTGTCCTCCTCCTCGCCCTCCCCCACCCACACCTCCACGCACCCACCCACCCACCCACCGCGCGCGCGGCAGGCGCTCGACGTGCTGCAGGCTGCTGCAGGCGGCGGCGGGCGCGCCCGTGGCGCCTCCATCTCACCCAGCGCCAGCTTTAATGGGGCTGATGGAGGCGGCGGCAGAGCGTGGGGTGTGGGAGGGGGGCGCGCGCGAGGGTTAAGGGGCGCGCGCGCGCGCGCGCATC
>WYDI02031364.1:0-15492 GCA_009867235.2 Psittacus erithacus
CTTGTTATTTCCCTTATCATTATTATTATTGGTGGTAGCAGCAGTGATTTGTGTTATACCTTAGTTACTGGACTGCTTTTATCTCAACCCACAGGAGTTGCATTCTTTCGATTCTCCTCCCCATCCCTCCAGGACCAGGGCGAGGAAGCAAGGAAGGGGGGAAGTGAGTGAGTGGGTGTGTGGCTCTGGGTTGCCAGCTGGGCTTAAACCATGACAATGTGTTATTAATAAAGAACAGTTGGAGCCTGACGTGAAACAGAATGAGAAAAGAAGAAAGGAATTTTGCTGTGGCAAGTTTTGGTTGGGCAGCAAACAGAATTCTGCAAGGTACTCCCATTTCTAGGTACAATCTTTTGGGCATTTGGTAAACTTTATATGGAATGTATACATTCCACTGTTAGCAGGAACTACAACTGTGTCTTTTAAAGCCTTTGTACCTTTTGAAACCATAGGTCTCCAAATACTTCATGAAATTGTACAGCATTTCTTTGAAGTATGATCTTACCTCAGAATTTTACTTCAGAGGACTAGTATTCCTTTAAAAGGGATTTTTTCCACACAGCACCTGGAAGTAACCCAAAGGAAATCACTAGAATTATAATTCAGTTACAAGACTGGTAATGAAGGCTGCATGTTTGTCCATGGGAATGAGAAAGTCGAAAAGAAGAATCTTAACTCCTTCGTGTTGAATGGCATCAGTGTAACTCTTTTAGCTTTCTAGCCCATTTATTCCCTGAAAGGAAATCAAACACTCCTCCCAATATCTAAATCTTTCTTAGTCTTGAACAGGTTACAATCAATGACATTTAGCACTTTCACACTTCTAAGCTTTTTTTTGCCTCTGGCCTGAATCCAGCTCAGTTGAAATGTTTTTTCTGTGGTCATGGGCGTTTTTTTCTGCCGGTGATGTGTTTTCCAGTGATCTTTAATGACTTCCGAGCTACACGAGACCTTCTGAATTCTGCTGTAATCAGCCAATCGTAAAATTGTTTCCCCAATCCGCCCTGCACAAGAGCAGGTGGAGCCTGGAGAGAAGATCCCGGCGAGGGTCGGGCTGGAGGGAGAGGTCGCTGGTGGGATGGGGCTGCAGGGAGCTGCCTCAATGCTGGGGCCAAACTCGCAGGCATTATCGAGGCTGCTGTGCCAGGGCAGCCGCCTCCATCCCATGACTCCTCCTCCTGCCTGCAGGCAGCATCTCCTCAGGGAGCCCACGGACGGTCTGCATATGAGAACGCCTAACATTGCCCGTGGATGCCCAAGATGAAGCGATAGCTTCACTGCCCCAGATCCCTGGCGCATAGGCTGGAACACCACTGCCCCAGGAGCACATGACGAAGGAGACGCAGCTGCTTCTCCCTTGGCTCCGGCCATCTGACCACAAACCTGTGCCCCAGCGCAGCTCTCGCCCCGCAGCCGTACCCAGCGCTCCCCAAGCCGGGGCCGGGGCCGCCGCCAACCGCTCTTTAACCCTCCCGCCCCGCAATTCCCCGCCCCGGGCCGCGCGGGCCCCAACGATCCTCTCAGAGCCGCGGCGCTGGCGCTGCGGGAGCGAGCTCCGAGCATTCCCCGCCGCCACCGCGAGCGAGCGCCGCCGCCTGCCCGCCCGGCGCGGCGTGCCCGGCGCGTAGCCCCGCCCCTCCCAGCGCCGTTCCCTCACGGCTCGCTCCCCGCGTCTCAGCCGAGCCCGCGCCGCGTCCCGCTAAACTAGCGGATTGGGGACCCGGGGAGAACAGGGGCCTGATCCGGGTACCCAGGAG
Source organism: Psittacus erithacus (assembly GCA_009867235.2). Classification (NCBI taxonomy): domain Eukaryota; kingdom Metazoa; phylum Chordata; class Aves; order Psittaciformes; family Psittacidae; genus Psittacus; species Psittacus erithacus. Next base: position 1,758 of record WYDI02031364.1, read on the forward strand.
ATCGTGATGAGAGGTGAGATCGAGTGCTCTGGAAGCCAGAGCGAGCAAGAGTATTTGAACGTGAGAAGAACTGAAACCTGTCACATCCTCACTTGTCCTGCACTGATGATCTTCTGAGAGTAAAATGGAACCCAAGCCTTACTGGAGTTATTGCCTGTGAGCAACATACAGTACGTTTCAGGAAAAGCCAAGTAATTAGCTGAGCTCGTTTCCTGGTTAAATTGCTCCTACAAAACAAGCAAGCAAAAAGTTTCAATAGCATGTTAGAGGACTGCAAGTGAACATTGCTGAATCAAAGCAGCCTGCCATGACTAAGGCTGTTATGATATATTTAGCCTCTGTGTTGACTGTACATAATCATGTCAATCTTACAACTATTACAGCAAAACAGGCAAACATCTATAATGTTAACACTCGGTGTAGCAGGCTAATAGGTAGCATACCAATCCAAAGATCTAACAGGTGTTCCTGATTGGTGCGGTGCACAAAATATTTAAATATTGCAAGCATAAAGTGGCTGATTATATTAAAAAAAAAAAAGTAAAAAGCTGCAGGAACTTGCAATCTGTATGTTCTTAAGCTAAAAAATTTGCTTCTTTTACTGAGATGAGTAACATCTACAGAACCTGTATCAACGTAAGAGGTGATGTTACACCTGCTACCATTTCGTTCTTGGATCTGCCAAGTTTCAGTCTGTTTGAAAGTCTTCTCTGAAACCTGGGCTTGTACTTTTAAGGTACCAAACACAAGGCATATGCTGCTTCCGGTGTGTGCTAGGAGTAGTCCCATAGGCACTGATGGGAAAAATTAACAGCATGGTCTAATAGAAACAGCAGCCACACTCCCTCATATGGAAGTATCTGAAGCAAGAATTACTGCACCTTGATTTTGTGTGGTACTCAGTTGCCAGCTGGAGTTATGACAAATGTATATGGAATCTTGCTTGTTGCTATTATATCAGGTATGAAAGCATGTAGTTGCACACACATAAGGCTGACAAAGAAATGTGGTTTACTTCTGTTACTAACCATATACCTTATTAATATGAAAGCAAATCTAGAAATTGCTGCAGTTGGAAAATATCTCTAACTAACTTAAGTGCACAAATAACCCTGACAATTATTTCAGTGAGTGCTACCATTATGGACAGTGCTGGACAGCATGTCGAAAATTCTGTTTTGATTATGGTAAGCTCGGAGAATGCTAGCCAACATGCAATAGCAGTGTACCACACACCTCCTTTATTTGCACATACTTCCACCTAAAGGGTATGAACATCAGCAATGACTACTTGTATTTGATATAGGGAGAGATGATAATTGAGATGGAAAAGCCTAATAAGAGACAGAACCTCTATTAAAGCACTATATAGATTTTCCATTGACTTCACCTGCATGAGAGACACCGTTCAAGGATGATTTAGACTGGAAGCATTTCTTTGTGTAACAGCCAGAGCTATTATGCCGATACTATGAAAATGGTTCTTCCTTGCCCTCCCCATCCCTTTCTCCCTTGACTTAGATTACATACAGATACTGGGACTGAGAAGGTGCTGTAATAATCATTCCTGAACTGTGTATGTATATCGTGTTATTTATGCAAGGCCTTTGAGAACCTGATGTATCTTCTTCAGTATCACATTTGGATATCTAGTGATTTAGCTGTGAAGCTCCTCTAGGCTTTTCTGAAAAGAGGTTTGTTTTTAATGTATGTTTCTTCTTCCAGATTTCTGAGACCATCTCTCTGCATTCATGTCAAAATAAAACAGGAAAGAAAACTGCAGAAGCTGGAAAAGCAGCAAACAATGCTTATATATCCACCCTGAATTCCTTGAGTAATAAATTGAGATTCAACAGTAAATACAGATTAGTTTAGTTGCCAATACATAAAATATAATTATTTTATATTAGTCTATATAATAGACTGTAAGTTTGCAAATTCTGCTGCAGATGTCCTATAATTTATTAATGTAACCCCAAGTTATTTTGAAATCATAGCACATATCAAGCTTATTTACATTACCGTCACAGGTTGTAGTTATATCACTAACACTGTATCACTGTAGTTATATCAGCTTTGGCTGAGATATCGGCTGGCATTTAAGTCCAAGGTATGCATTAGGTAAAGCAGAATGAATAATGTTTGCGGTGACCATAAGGCATGATTGTTATTAATTTCTTTGTATTTACAGAAACTAAGCAATGTTCACTTGCTCCAAGTATAGTTTGGAGGCAGACACAGCTGCTGGAAAAATTTGCATGTGTCTTGTGGAAAAGACTCTAAACAGACTGTAGTTATAAAACCTAAACTGTTCAAATCAAGCAGGTGTAACTTCTGCTTATTTCCATGGAACTAATAATTCACACAAGCCAATAAAGTAATGCGAATTATGTTTCTTGTACTTCATGCAACTTGCACAGGGCTGAAGTACAAAACCTGATTGTGACTGTAAAGCCCATGTGCATTCAACATTGTGTATCAGTTTGAAAAACACACATATTCTGGGGACACAAGCAGCAAAAAGAACTTCAGTCAAACAAGCTGTTAAGAACAGTCTGTTTTGGCAGAAATTTTGACAGTCCTGTGGCTAATAACCAAGGCTGTTCTCAGACCAAGTCCGGCTGTACATCATCACAGAAGAAGTGGAACATGACAGTTAATTATCATTCCAGCATGCAGCAGCTATATCCCATGGATCTTTTCCAATCTTCCCCTTGTATGCAAGATCTTCAGATTTGGAAAAATCATAGGTTTCCTGCCTTAGCAAGAAGCATTTAGCAGTGGTATAACTTCTTGCTGCAGCAGACCAATTGTAAACTGAAATGTTTGCCATACGTGTTGCACTATACCTTTTTTATTCTGTAGTTGTTAGAGTTCTCATTTTGGTAACTATATTTACCATTATACATATGGACATACGTTATCCCTGGGGATTCTTGTACATCAGTCAAATACATCTAAACAGTTGTCTCAGAGGTTAAAGTCAGATAATTTGCGACAGGTTTAACATTGCCAGCTACAATGTAGTGGGCCATTTTCAAGCTTTTCCAATGGTAGCAAAGACAACTACAGATATGAGGGTGCCCTGAAACACTAGTAAAGACCGCTGTGTTTAAAGTCAATAGCAAAACACAGCCAGGCCTAAGCTTCAGAAATCTGCTGTATTAGGTTTTTTTGGAATTGCACTTCATAGGACTAGTTGGAAAAAAACCCCAAAAACCCACCAAAATTGGTGGTGTATGCTCTAGATCTAGTTCTGGTAAGAACCAAGTTAAAAAACAAACATAACCCCAAAAACCAACAACAAAAAACCCCAAACCCTAGTCACTTTGCTAGGGATATTCCACTCTGTTAATTCCTTTCCATATAACAGCAAAATGAATAGGTCTTTACCAAGTGAGAATTTAAACTATTGAATGTCGTAATCCCTTGAAATCACTTGTGGCCGCCTGTCATACTTGACACTATGGTCCACGCTCACAGTACAGGAAAATATTTTGTTGACCACTATATATTATTTGCTCATAAACAAGTGAAAGGAGAGAAAAGGAGAGAACTGCTTAAATTGTGTTTTCTTAAATTAGTATTTTGTGCACATCATCACTTTTATTTATTTTTGAATCCCTTAATGATTTAGAAAACAGTGGCAAAGCAATTTGTTGAAGTTTGCACAACTAAAGAAGTATTGATGGTGGTACAAATCTGTTATCCCTATCAGGCAGTCGTTTTCCTTTGGGATATGTGTCAGAACTATTAATTTGGATGTATTCCGGAGATTATTTGAAGTGGTTATAGAGGAAATGGCTGGTATACACAAAGTAAGTGATTGCCAACTATTTTGTCTTAGATACCCTACATGCAGTTTTCACTTAATATGACACTAAATTCTGATCTTATGTAAAGCATTTTTGAGTGTTTCTGAGATGATGAAAATCATTCTTATCTACTGAATATGTATCTACGTGTCAGTAAGGGCTTCTCAGTACCCACCAAATCCCATAACCAACAGTTAGTCTCCTTTCATACTGAAATATCAGAATGAGGTCCAAAAATGATCACAAGAATTTTTATCTTTTTTTTTTTTTTTTTTTTTTAATCTGGAAGGGAATGTAGTTGAAGCCAATGACTCTTCTGGTAACCTTTATCACCTAAGCATCAAAATGAGCACAGATTAAGGGAAGAAAGAGAAGGAAACAGAGGTGAGGTGACCAAGGTCACGACCTCTTAGAGAAGAACTGAGTACAGAATGCAGCTTTCTCATTCCCTGTCAAGTTCTCAATCCATCAACAAAGCAAGTATGTTTCCTTTTGTGATACTTTTTAATGCCTATTAATTACTATTTTAATTTCATGTAAGAAGCTAATGGTCTTACTATCTTTTTTTCTTTAAGAAAGCACAGAAATACGGACTTACATTAACTCTGTGATCCTACACTACTAAAAGAAAGCTCCAAAATTCTGACATGGTAGTGATTTAAAAATAAAAGTATTTGGGAATTCTTAGGGATTGTAAACTTTTATAGAGGAATGGAGCCAAAACCACTAAGTAATTAATGCATTGTTTCTTTTGAGCAAGACAAGTAGCCATATGACGCAGAGATGAAGAATATACTAATAATGAACATTGGAGGCGATCCAGACAAGGTCACAGGGGATTGCTTCAGTTTTAAACAGTAAATCTAATAGGATTCAGCATAGTCATTGTGATAGTGATATTATTCCACAAACTTTGTTCACACTGAAGAACACAGAAGGATGTAAGTAACTTCAATACATTTAATAGAAATAATCACTTAATTAAATACAGGTTTTGCAAAATCCAGTCCTGAGGAAGCAGACAAAGGCAGTAATAATACCTATATTGATTGTAATAAAGGACTTTTTATTTTTCCAAACTCTCATCAAACTAAATGGAGAGGTAGGTTTTTTTCATCTTATAAGAAAAGAGACTGATGATTTGCAGTAGCAGCTTTGGATTTATCAGAATAAAACTCCACTACATCTAAAGAGAGCTAAATTATGCTGAATCCGATTCTTCACACAGCTGGACACTGTCTCCATGGAAATCAATGGGAGCCATTCTTGGTAGTTTAGTGGATGTTGGATGAGATCTCTGAACACTATGACATTTGGGAAGGACCTAAAAGATAGAGTGGCAAACCAGAAATAAACAAAATATAGGTTTAGGTTTTTCTTTCATACTCTAACATACAACTTTTTAACGTAATGTTGAGGACTGCTAAGAGACAAAGGCAGGCAACTTTGTAAACTAGAACCCTTTTTTCCCTCTCCCCTAAAAATGTACTTACACTATTATTTTACTTTAAATTAGTAAATTTGTTTTGTAAATGCTGTTATGTACAGAGCTGTGGAAAAAGATATCTTCATAATGGGTTTAAAAGATAATTGAATAGGTCTCTCTATTTTTCTCAATCAAAATCTAATTTTTCTTTGCTAAATATGAAGCAATGTGTTCAAAATTTCATGTTAGTTGATAGGTCAGGCGTATCTATACACTGGATTATAAATTATGGGTTCACATGTACTTCCATTATGAGTGGCAATATTCCCACTGAATGAAGAAAAAAGGGTCCAAGCAAACTACTGGGCAGCAAATTTTCTCAGTCTTATTCCTTTTCCTAACAGGCATGTGGTAGTCTCATATTTGTCTGCATCTCAAATAGCACACATAAATATAAGAAAGAAAATCCTTCCTGCAAAAATACATTGTATTCTGCAACTGGGTTATGACCAGCGTCCTCTATCTGCATTTATGACCAGAATATTGGTTCTTAATATGACAGGATCATGAGCTCTCCATACCTGTGCTGCCTTTTAGTATAAGCAGATCAAGTTTAATAGTTTAATGCAGTATGCTCTCTTCCTAAAGATCCTGAGTAACTTGACTTTGATACAAAGTGCCTTTCATTCTGCCACTCCTTTATACAATTATTTGCTCATTGCATCCCTCAATACGGGTTGACCTACATAAAAGAAAAGAGTTAGGGACCATTATTTAGATCAAGCAACAGAAGAATCTGATTTCTAAAAATTTAGGAATGTAACTTTGGTAATGGTCCATATTGAGAGGAAAATCTGAGTGACTGAGCAGTTAAGAATGCATTTATAACGCAAATGAACAGAGGATCATAGTTAAGATTACTAAAGTAACCTCAATTCTGCTTTCTTTATCCTTGGAGTGCTTAAATTCAAGGCATTATTTTTCTTTTAATGTAGGTCTTTGGTAGTTGCAGTATTTCATAGAGTGACAAACCAGAGAAATATAACCATCTAGTTTGACCTCCTATATAAAACAGGGCACAGTGTCACTTGCTGCTTTTACTTTGAGCCAATTAAGTACTGTGTGACTAAGCATAACTTTCAAAGGCATTAATTTTTTCACTTTAGGATTTCAACTTAGTTTTCTTGCTGGCTTGTTCCAACAGTTAAGCACTCCCTCTGCTTAAAACAACATACACTTCATTGCCTATCTGAATGGTTCCATGGTCTCAGCTTCTAGCTGCGGGTAATTCAGGTCTTTTGTCTTTGAACTAAAGATCCCTTTATTTACTCGGTATCTTCTCTCTATTAAATGTCTTAGTTACTGTAATCAAACCATCATAATGCATTCTTGTTGAGGAAGCTAAATAGCTTGTGCTTTTAAAGTCTCTCACTGTAAAACACTTCCTGCTGCCCTCCAAATAATTTTGAAGCTCTTTGCTGCTTTTTTTTTTTTTTTTCTCAGAATAGGGAAACCAGAAGTGTCTGCTATATTTCAACAGCAAATGAAAGACTGATACCTATCATGAGTCCACCAACCAAACCCATGCATACCACCTCCCTATCTCAGCTTATGTATATCGTTGGGCTCTTGGGCAAAAACTATGCAGCCTTTTTGGGAAAGGTATAGACCTATTACACTGTTGAGATTCATTTTGTATTATATCTATTACATCCACTTTTGCAAAACATTAATATAGAAAACCAATTGCATCCGACAACAAGGCCTGCTGCCACCCATAGAAGAAGTACAAGCAGATGGTAAGGGGAATGGTTTACCATTTGACCTGCAACTGCTCCAAGGCCAGGATCAACTGTGGAAATACTGGGTTTTGATCCAAGGATGTTCAGACCAGCCTAAGAGAATAGGACCCAGGAGGTGCTGATGACTTTACCAGACCCGTGCCAGTCCAACTTTAGATTAGAAAGTAATAAGAAGGAAGCTAGTCTGAATAACTGACATTACAGACCATTAGAATTCTTTCTTCAGGACAGTTCATGACACATTTACTAAAAACAAAGAGACTGTCAGTTCAGGGAAGAGAAGTTGATACTGAAGTCACTCCTTTTTGTGCACTTTCAGTGATGGATAATGAAGATTGCATATTTGTCCATGGGAATGAGAAAGCTGAAAAAAAGAATCTTAACTCCTTCGTGTTGTATGGTGCCAGTGTAACTCTTTTAGCTTTCTAGGCCCATTTATTCCCTGAAAAGAAATCAAACACTCCTCCCATTATCTAAATCTTTCTTAGTCTTGAACAGGTTACAATCAATGATATTTAACACTTCTGACATGTCTAAGCTCTTTTTCCCACTGGCCTGAATCCAGCTCAGTAGAAATGTTTTCTTCTGTGGTTATGGAGTTTTTTGCCAGTGATGTGTTTTCCAGTGATCTTTAATGACTTCTGAGTTAGATGAGACCAGTTCTGAATTCTGCTGTAATCAATCAATCATAAAATTATTTCCATGCTCTCTACAAATATTCAGACACAATAGTGAGATCAAAATACAGGTGCTAATGGGCTAGAACCTTTCTAATCTCCTAGGGTTCCCCCTAGTGCTAATGAAGGCTTGAAATGTGCAAAAAAGATTAGCCAGGGGAAGTGCCAACCATTCTAAAATTTGCACTTTTTCAAAAGTGAAATTTTGTGGTTGTTAGCATATTTGAAGAAACTCAATTACCTTTAAATAAAATGTCATAGTGTACAAGCTGTTAGTTGTCTGAAGTTCTCCATCTCTCTTTAAGCATATGAACACCAAAATAGGATCAAGCGGCTTAGAAAAATGTCTGCAAACAAGCATTGCAACCAATTAGTGAAGAAAGCAGCTGTATCATCTACAAGCAGGCAAGCAGTCTACTTGGGAGGGCCTCGATTCCTCCCTACTGATGGCATTGCATGAGAAGTTCATGAATGCAGAGATTCTGGTCATTCAGTCTCAGGTACAGAATTTCAAGCATTTTGTGTAGTGTGGACAAGGTTCCATTTCCTTCTGTTGTACCCCATGTATCTGACTCATGTGAAACTATCAAATTAGGTACTGGTTTTAATTTATTTACAGAGTATTAATAACAAAAATAGCAGTGGTGAATTTAATGAGTTGTTTTTGCTGCAACCATAAACATCTACCTTTCAGGAATAACAAAACATGAGGTTGACAAAGAATAAGGCTGGAGGGGGACCGAGGGCTGTAGCTGTGAGATGCCTGATTTTTCAATTCTAGCCTACCCATAATTATGAAGAACAGTTTCCAGTACTCAAGCATCAGATAAAGGCTTAGGGTTTTGACAAACGAAATACATCACAGTAAGCAGTACTTGTTCACATTTGGCAAGCTTCACTCCTTGCAGAAAATGCTATGTCCAAAAATTCACATTTGAATAAAGATTACTTTTGCATAGCCATGATGATATGCATGATAATTTGGTAACCATAACTCCACCTCAGAGAGAGTTTAATTGTTTTGCTCTGTCCATTCTCACACCAGCACACCATTCATCCAAAAGAATTTGCCTGCCCTACTTACACAAGCTGGACATCATGTAAATAATTCGTGGAGTGGTAGCCTCTTTTATTAACTGCATACTGAAAGACTCTGCCATGCACATGAAACATGGCTGAAACTGAAACCACTGGCTTAGTCTTCTAGAACCAGATGACACATGTGCTCTGTAAAGCAAAAAATATACCTGACCTGTGAATGAGAAATCTGTTCTTTTTTGATAGATCAGGCATGAAGAGGCTGTTATACTCCTGTGGATCAGTCATTTCTTAGGATTGTGCTCATAACATTAGGTCTGCAACACAAACAGGAATTCTTGCCTAGTGAATATTAATTAATTCACCAAAATGCCTTTTATTCTGCTTATATTTTACATACTTAAAAGTCAAGAAATATTCAGGTTAAAATGAAATGTGTAATTTTAGGCTTTTGGTCATTGGATAATGTATTTACCTAGGATGAAGGATCCAAATATATGTACCACTCTTTCTTTCTCCTCTGGGACATCTTGCATCTGCTTAGTGTCCTCTTTTCAAAAGAGGATGCTTTGGAGGACAGACAGTAGACATTGCTGCTCTCTAGCAGCACTTTTCAGCTTCAGCACCAGAGTACAGGATCGCGACTGAATAAGGCAGGAAGATAACATAAGGAAACACAGACAGAATGCTGCAGGAAAGGAAAAGAAGTGAAATTTCATATTCCTCTGGTACTTGGCACTGGAAATTGGCATCCATCCTTCTTAACTCACTGTCCATATGGTTCAAATCAATTAAGGATGTGAGACAAAGTCAACAAGTGGGTCTAGAGTAAGCTAACTGACAGTGAAAAGGAAGAAAGGAAAAGAAAAATTAGAAGGTGGTGGGATGATAGAGAAGAAATAGAAACAATTAGTAAGAAAAGGGAGTGCAAACCCCAAAACATGAAGAAATACATCCCCAAAGAAGGCAATGAGAACAGAGATAGAGACCATCCAAGAGGGAGAGTAAAAAGGTGTGTGAAGTTATGCAAGTTACAGATAAACAAGGCTATTTTGCTTTTAGAAATAGAATATGGAGAGCCTTGTGCACACACAAAGCACGAACTACTGCATTCACATATCCACATCTCTTACCTACCACAACTGTTGACAAACATCAATCATCATGCATTACTATACATGACTGCAGGTAGATAAACACGTCACAGGGTGTACTAGAATGAATTGCTAAGAAAAGCATAGAATTAAAATACTCTTCTGCTTAGTATTCAATACTATTAAATAAGATTTGAGAGATCAGGGTCTCTAGAGAGGACTTGTGTCCCTGCTGGCACAAGTGCAAACAATGAGTGCTCTTCAACCATTTATTCAGATGGTGAGATAGCCTCTCACCATCTCCATTCATATAGCTTAGCCAGAGCTTGTTCTGCCAACCTCCATCATCTACTCTCTGCTCCTCCTCATTTGTCTCTACTATTCCATCTTTCTTTTGCCTTGAAAATACAGAAGTGGGTAAATGATGTGAAAACATGACTAACTCTCATGGAAATTTGCCAGGTTGCTGAGGGAAACACACACTGCAAGAAGCATCTGCTCCCTGACTGCCCTCCTCTGTCCTAGCACAGTCACTTCACTCTCAAGATGTTTACACGGATCGTCCTTGCTGACTCTTGGGAACATGCTAACAGGCTCCGTTATTCCCCTTCACAAATACTGGGCATTTTGTATTTTCACTTTCACACACCCTGATGAGAAATCTGACCCATGAAAAGTGAACATAAATAATCTATGTCCTTGTATGGTGACCTTTCCTGCAAGACCAAGATACAATCTGAATATATGAAAACTGGCCATAATACTGCAATGCTTGTATTGTCACTTGTAACTCAGACTTTATGAATCTAACCATCACACACACACAAGAACCCACTAACACTTCAAATACATTTTAAAACAGTCACCACTTAGAACACATCAGATGCAAACCTCCAGCCTTCCCCGCATGCCACCTCCAGCGCTTCACACGTGTCTGCAGAAAGTGGCACTTATCATTCTTCCCTCCATTACACAACTTTCTAACAAGCCAAGCGCATCCTACAAAGGGCAGTTTTCCCCACATATATAGAATCATAGAATCAATCAGGTTGGAAAAGACCTGTAAGATCATCAAGTCCAACCATTCCCCAGCACTGCCAAGGCCATCATTAACCTGTGTCACTGAGGGCCTCATCTACATGGTTTTTAAACACTTCCAGGGACAGTGACTCCACCACTGCTCTGAGCAGCCTGTTCCAGCACCTGAGCACCCTTTGGGGAAGAAGTTGTTCCCAACATCCAACCTAAACTTCTCTGGTGCAGCTTGAGGCCGTTTCCTCCTGTCACTTGTTACTTGGGAGCAGAGACCAGCCCCCTGCTGGCTCCATCCTCCTGTCAGGCAGTTGTAGAGAGTGATAAGGTCCCCCCTGAGCATTCTCTTCTCCACAGTAAACCCCCCCAGGTCCCTCAGCCATTCCTCATCACACTTGTGCCCCAGGCCCTTCACCAGCTCCCTGCAATTCAAACAGTCTGGAAACAGCCTGTTGGTTCAACAGTTCAATGGTATCTCCAGTCTGGTGCCTCAGACCGGAAAACAGCAAAATGACACCAACACCTGAATGTTAACCCGCATTAGCTGGGAACAGGGTAATTTCATAGGAAAAGTGTTTCACACTTCAGTTGCTCTTGCAGATAGGCAGCCTGAGCACGGCGTGGCACTGCCCCACATAGTGGCGTCACACCAGGAGACAGTCCATCTGCCACCATTTCCCGCAGCGGCACCTCCGCCGGCACCTGCAGCTCGGGCAGCGAGAGCTACCAGCAGGTGCTGCAAGCTGCTACCAGTGACACCAGCACCCCCTGTACTTTGTGCCAGTACCAGCAAAACGGCCATCAGCAGCGCAAGCAGCAGCCACTAACAGCTTGTCTCGAATGCTGCTCATCTGTGCCACATCTGCAGCGAAGGCTCCAGAGCTGTGTGGCTGGAGAGCAGTAGGCCCGCCCCACACAGCCCCACTGACTAAGCCGCAGCAGTGAAGAGCACAGGCAGTGTGAGTAGGGTCCTGAGCAAGGACTGTATGGGAAGCCAGGGATCCTGCTAGCAGCCAGCAGCATGGCAGGACTGGGCACATTGTTGGGCTCTGGTGGTGAGAACAGACAAGGTCTGGGCAGCTGACGGCAGGAAGACTCCCACCAGTCAGCCTGCACTTGATCCTGACACTCATAGGGGCACTGGGGCTTCTAGGAGGAGGAACTCGGGGAGAGTGGCAGAGCACAACCCAGCAATGCTGGCAGCTCACATCAAGGGCTGCTTCAATAGCAGGTCACTGGGACTGCACCAGAAGGCATTTGCACAGTGTCTAGCGATCCACCCCAACAAGATGAATGAAGCCTTGAGAAATGGGGAGAAGAGCTGCGTGGCCGAAGCTCGTGAACAAGAGGAGCACCATGCACCACTTGCTCCTGTGGCACAGGGACCAACACAACCTGGTTTTGGTGAGCAGGCTGCAGCAGCACATGTGCAAAGCCAGGCACCTGCACTGTACAGTCCCGCAGAAAATGACACTATTCTGCAGATCACATCCAGGTGCACCACAAAAAAGCTCTGGTTCAGGGACGTTGTCGAGAAGAAGTCAAAGGCACCAGACGTTCCCCTGGCTTTGGGAAGCAGGATGCACCAGCACAGCCCCATAGAAAATGGCACAGAACTGCAAGTTATATCCAGGCACATTGTAAAGAAGTTCCAGTTCAGGGATGTGGCTCAGATGAAGTGAAAGGCACCAGCTTCTACTAGCTTTGGCAAACAGACTCACACACAGAGCAGCACACACACAGGGCCCAGCACCTGCCCCACAGCACTTGACAGCAACCGACAGAGTTGCGCAGCATGCAGTCAGGTGCATTGATGCAGAACCTATGGGATTGTCTGTGGCTGCGGTGCAAGGAATCAGCCAGCAACCTGCAGAATAGCAGGCCATGACCCAGAGTTTGGATGTGTTGATGGCAGAAAGATCACCTGCAGCAGTTGAGTGCTTCTAGTCTCCTGAGGCTGCAGAGCCTCAGGGCCAGTCCAGCACTGCCGTTGTCTCCCTGGCAATACACGAGGGTGAAGCCCAGATCCCTGGCGCATAGGCTGGAACACCACTGCCCCAGGAGCACATGACGAAGGAGACGCAGCTGCTTCTCCCTTGGCTCCGGCCATCTGACCACAAACCTGTGCCCCAGCGCAGCTCTCGCCCCGCAGCCGTACCCAGCGCTCCCCAAGCCGGGGCCGGGGCCGCCGCCAACCGCTCTTTAACCCTCCCGCCCCGCAATTCCCCGCCCCGGGCCGCGCGGGCCCCAACGATCCTCTCAGAGCCGCGGCGCTGGCGCTGCGGGAGCGAGCTCCGAGCATTCCCCGCCGCCACCGCGAGCGAGCGCCGCCGCCTGCCCGCCCGGCGCGGCGTGCCCGGCGCGTGGCCCCGCCCCTCCCAGGGCCGTTCCCTCACGGCTCGCTCCCCGCGTCTCAGCCGAGCCCGCGCGGCGCGCCGCTAGACGGGCGGACGGGGGGGTGGAGCGAGCAGGGGAGCGCCGCCGCCTGTGTCGCACACGCGGGCGCAGGCGCGGCTGGAACATAGCCGCCGGCTCCCGTTCCGCGAGGGCAGCCCCTAGGCCCCACGGCGCCGGTTCCTGCTCCCCTTCTTCCGCCCAGCCGCTGGCGCCGCGAAGCTGCCCCGCCGAGAAGGGCGATGGAGCGGGCGCGGTCCCCTGTCTACCCACCGCCCCCGCCTCCCCCACGCTCCCCGGCACAGGCGCGCCCTGCCCGCACCGCGCATGCACGTACCCCCGCCCCCGGCGCGCGCGCGCGCACTGGGCGCTCGTGCAGGAGGCGGCGGTGACGACCGGAGAGAAGCGCGCGGACGCCCCCCAACCCCGCCCTGAGGGGCGCGCCGCACACCCCAGC
>WYDI02031368.1:0-70556 GCA_009867235.2 Psittacus erithacus
GAAGGACAGGTTGTGGGGGGAAAACAAGCAGGCTACATGCTTTGTCTAATTTACGACTAAGCTTAAACCACAACACAGTTTATAATTGGAAGCTAAATATGTAATTTTCATTTGGTTAAAATCCACGTCACATTGAAGAAAGGTTACCAACTAAAATAATTTCTGTCTGAAAACAGTTTGTCTGCAACTGGGGCAAGAAACAGCTGAAACTACATTAAGAGATTAAACAATAGGTCTTTTCACTCTTCACTCTCCATTTGTTTGACTTTTTTACACTTGGCTGTACACTGCGTATTGACAAAGTAACTGTTTCCAATATACACTCAGTTTGTTAGTCAATTCATGTGTTGCTGGCAAGGACCTTCCACATAGCAACAGAGAAGCAAAATTTAAAAACGCTCAGAAACCTGAGTGCAAGCCCACAGAAATAGCCAAAAGTATGAAGTAGGCCCTAATATATGAAATAACTGATTTTTTTTTTAGGCAGATAAATTTCAGGTTAGGTTTGTGGGGATTTTTTTCAGCTCTGCTTTTCCTTATAAATTACTTCTATAAGATATCCATCCAGAGATTTAAACAACATTTATATTTAATATAATGCTGCCTGTCTGTTTTCCAAGTAAAAGCAGATTTTCACTGAAAAATGTGAAATGATGAAAACAGGCTCATCGAACTTGTGACATGAGGCAAGCAAGCACTGTTTCCAGGAGCCCACTCTCATCACACCAGAGCAGGGGAGAATGGAGGACTCAAGCAATTAGGTGGCTCCAAGGACTCTCAGGTTTTTGTTGCTTGAGCAGCCCCTTCCCAGAGCCCGACATTTCAAGTTCTCCATGCGCTGTATCTCAAGCACATTCCCACTTTGTGGACTCTTGGTACTAGGGACTTCAAGGTTTCTTGCTGCAAATCCTGAAAACCTGGGACTGAAAATCCGTGGGAGTCCCAGCTGCAGTAGGGGCTCTCTAGGTTAGTTAAAGTAACGGCTTTCAGGTTTCTGTGCTTCCTGCTGAAGATCTGCCTCCCATGCTTTAGGGATGCTGGATAACTCAAATTCCTCTAAGGGTTTGGTTTCTAAGCTCACTAGTGACTACAGAATTAACAGGAAGCTGAAACACAGAAATCCTGAGAAACCTCAAAGCTCTCTAAATTTCATCTGCTTTTTTTTTTTCAAAATAGACTATTTAATGATTGAGAATGTATTTATTTAATTTCCCTTCTAATAGATATTACTTTTGTATAAAAATGCAACTTTAAAAAGCAGAAGGAATTTTCCAAGGAATAGATAAGCTGACCTTTTCGCATACCCAGTAAGAAACATTCATCTCCTCATACTCTAAAATACACGTTGAGCAACTTATGCTAGAGAACAGATGGTGACCAACCCAAAAAGCAGAAAAAGGAGTGCTAAAAAACCCACACTTTTTCATCTTTTTGATTACTGCAGACTGCAGATGTAAATATTCTGACCATGGAGAGTCTTCCACAAGAGGTTAGCATTTCTGAATTGTCCCACTGACAGCTGTGAAACAACTCATGACACATACACAGCTGCGGGGGTAGAATCATGGCATAGTTTGTAAAGTACCTCGAGAAGTCTAATCTGGCACCTTGCCACACACAAGGTCAATTTTACCTTTGTCATTCCTGGCTGATGCTTATTAATAAAAGTGTCCCATGATGACAGCTACAGTGTTCCTCAGCAATTCATTCCATTGCTTTCAATATCTTTGTCATCAGAATGTTCTTCATAATATCTAATCCAAGTTCTTTTGTGCTGGAATCTAACCCAATTAACTTCTTTATTCATTATGGACACAGTGAGCAAGTTACTCTCTTCCTTTTTGCAAAGGTTTTCCCAGATCAAGTGGTTTGCAAATATATGTTAAAGTCTGGGGATGAAGTTTCTTCAATTTATGTAACAGTTATCAGCCAGACTTGATAAAACACTAGGTTAGAACATAAAATATAAAACTCAGCAAAATAGTAGCTATAAAAAAAACTTTAGGCAATAATGCTGACATATGCCAAAATCTCATCAACTAAGAGTTTAGTGTCTATGCATGTTGCTTAGCAGAGATAGGGAGAAATATTTTAGGGACTTTTTTGTTTGATTGTTTGCTGCTATTTTGATTGAACGACAGCAAACCAGCAATCTTGAGCCCTAGAACATTCAGTAAAAACTAGTCTTCTGTTGGAAATTATTTTCAATGGAATATTTTTGACCAGCCATATTACAAAGAAAGATTCTAGTTGTCTATTTAGCTAGCTTTTCATAAAGGGAGCCCATGGCACATCTCTTAGATGGTCTGCAGTGATTTATATGTTATTCAGGGATACACTGAAAGCACATGTGTTTGAACACAGGAAATCTTAACTTCAGAAAATCCAACCCAAAAATGTAGGTAGGAATTCATATAAAATAAAAAGATGGGGGGCAAGGCAACCAAACTGAAAACTCAGGAAGAAAACACTCAGGTAAACATTTTGTTCTTGCCTCCCTAAATACAGCTCCCTTGTTACTTTCTTCACTTAGAAACATCTATCACAATTCTCAAAATGTATATCAAGTAAAGACATAGCTTAGTTTTGCTATATTTTATAGCTTGTTCTCAGTATATACTTTACAATCATAATGCTTGCAAGCTTTTAAATATCAGTGAAATTAAAATATGTATTTTATGCATGTTTTAAAATAAAACTTACAGCATTGCAACAACCATATGTATTTTAGGCACTTGTCTTGTATACCTAAACAAAGTGTCAAGACTGTTTCAACTCCCGTGTCAGCAGAATTTTATCCAGAAAACATTCAGAACACCTAAGTTAGTATGGCATTAATACAGTCTTAATTTTCTCTGCTCTAATGAGCTAGTGAAGCTTGCCTTTTACCAAGCTTGTTGAGCTCTAGACATTCTTAGTAATTTCTAAAGATGTTTTCACAATGCACACAGCAGATGTGCCCAACATCAATGTGTAGAAAAGCCCCCTCATGCCTTGTTTACAATCTTTCCTTTAAAGAGGATTAGTCTCAAACTAAAGAAACCTAAGGATGCTTTACTGCAAATAAGCTTTCATTAGCTATAAAGGCCTGAAAACACTAACAGAACTCTTACCAGATATTGTCCTTTTTGCTACACAAAGCAGCAGAGGAGCCAGCTTGTCTTTACCTCACTAAAAAATCCAGCACACCAAAATCGCCACAGTCTAGCACTAGCACAATCAAGTTAAACACTTAGGGACAAACAGGGGTTTAAGTGACTTAAACAAGTGACTTCACTGGCCGAAATGATTTGAAGAAAGAATGACAGGAGAAACTGAGATGGCCATTAGCTGCATTGTCAGTATTAACCTTTCAACATTTTAAGTCACAAATGTTCTCCTGAATCATTACAAAAAGATAGAAAAAATAGAAAAAATGCAGATCTTCATAGGAAAGATGTGTATTTTTAATGACTTCCACTATTGATAGGTCAGTCTGAACAAGTCTTAGAAGTCTGTGTTCTTCTTACCACTCTTAATGGATATTATAGAAAAGTCCCAAATGTCATATTTGATTTGTATTGCATTTGAAATAGAAAAAAAAAGTAGCCCACATAGGTTTAATAATTCATTTAATATTTAGTTTGAAACATTAGGGCACACAGCTTGGTTGTTAAAATACTCTCTTTGGAATGAACTATTTAGTAAGTCTTAAATGCTCTTAAATGCAACTATTCCAATATTCATTTGAAGGCAAATTGCTTTTTTCTTCTACTCTTTGCTTCCTAGACTAGGAACAATTCCAAATCTGATCTTGTGGCTGGACTCCCTTGATTATTTGGGGTGCAGTGTTTGAATTAATGTCAAATAAAAAATGTGAAAAAGTGATTTTCTCTTCCAGCCACCGCATTATTTCTTAATGATTGAGACTGCAGTATTCTTTTGGTGCTGAGCATTGCTTTGAACGGTTAGGCAAATACATCAGGTCTCCAACTTACCTTCCCAAAGCAAACATGTATTTTGCTAGATAGATAACCACAGCTGAATTTAGTCCTGATCAGAATCCACTGTCAGACTGCAGAACCTGTAGAAAGAAGTAGAATTACTCTAATTGTACCTAGTAATTAGAAAAGAACACAAGTACCTGGGAGAAAATTGCTAGGGAGGGAAACAATTTAACATAGAACAGAATATGTATTAAAAAGCAGATTCAGAAAAGAGCAAAACCAAACTGGCATGAGCAAATCAAGGCGTGCTGTCTTCCCAGGTGCTGCAGTCAGAAGGTTGAGTCCAGGGGCACTTCTCCCATGTGCGAGCATGATGGAAGCTTTCCAGACAGAGCGAAGGTGACTGTTGTCTGTGGGAGATACATCATGGCACTTGGTTATAGCATTCGCAGCAGAAACTGCTGTAAGGTTCACCATAGCTCAGCAGAAAGGTCGGTCTGAAGGAGCCTTTTGCCCTTCTAGTCTATCCTGAGACCAAGGGTTTAGTGCTTAACACTACAAGTAGCAGAAACAGATTCTGTTGCCAGAGGAATTTAAATGATCCTGGGTAAACCTGCAAACAATGCTCTATAAATCATGGTACAAAGGTTATAAAAAATAATTCGGATCATTCTTTCCCCAATCCCATACCCAGTCATGAAGTAATAAAGTACAGCAGCTATTGCCTAAAAACAGATTTTGCCATTTATTTTCTTTCTTTTCTTCCTTTCTTTCTTTCTTTTTCTTTTTTTTTTTTTTGACACAGTGACTTAGTGGATAAACGGAAGGCAATATATATATCTGGAGTGTAGTAAAGTGCTTGAGATGATACCTTGCAGAATTGTACTAAAAATCATTTCCCAATGACTTGCAGAAGAGCATTGTCACGTGGATTGAGAGCTGACTGTAAAATAATGGCTTATAGTATTAAATCAGGAGTGTAGGGGGGAATATTTAATAGCATTCTGTAGAGATTCATTCAGTTTAATGTCTTTATTAATAATACGGAAGTGGGAGTAAAAATGCATTAATGAAATATGCAGGTGAGAATAAATTAGAACTTGAGGTGAACACCAGAGAGCACAAAGGCATAATACAAATGGGACCAAGTGAGATTAAGGATTCAGGCAGAAAATTACAAAATGAGATTCAAATAGGAAAAATAAAAACTAATATGTTTGAGGAAAATAATGTAAAATACAGTTATTCAAATAGTCTGAAAAGCTGGGATGAAGCATAATGCTGGAAGAAGACCTCATAGCAGCAGTTTATTGCAAATTGAGTAAAAATGTTGCAGTGTAGCACAGGTCAGGTCCTTTTAGTTCTGCTTGAGGCTTCTTTCTTCAGATGGTGAAGAAACTGTAGCAGCTCTGACATTGGCTCTGCAGCCAACAGGCTCAAAGGACTCAGAAACACTGGACCTCTTTAAAAGTAAAAAATAGTTATTATTATCAGGGCTCAATTCCCATAACTGAAAAGATAGTGACAAATGACTGTATGACTTCATTCTAACTTGGCAGTGATGTAACTATAACCATCAACAACAATGAAATACCACATATCGAGATGATCCAATGACCCAGATATGAGAAATGGAAGCAAGAAGATCCACCACAAGCAAGCCATGGTTTGATTCATTTCTGTAGCCAAACTGCTTTGCTTGCATGGCCCATTGGACGAAGAAACGGTCATGCGATTTTAGGTTAGATGCTGATTATACCATAGTAATGGCTGAGACTTGGGACTCTACACATATATTTTCCAAGACCAGGAGGAAAATTTGCTTTTGGGAAATTATCAGGAGTTCTTGGAATGTGTTAGTAAACCAGCTGTGCACAGAACAATAGAAAAGTCACCTTTCTTCCTTGAGAAATATGTGAAAGTATCGCATGTCTTGAAGAACTAGCAAATATTTGGACCTTTAAATTATTTAACAGTAATTGCTTTACTCAACAAGTTCTACTTCTGGGTTTTTGAGGGGCTTTTGTTAGGTTTTGTGTTGTTTTTTTTCCATTCACCACATTAAATTAGCACCAATTCTAATCCTCCCTCTTGCACCTAAATTAATAATTCTGAATCAGAACCAGATATTTTTTCAGGTATAATCATTAGCACTTGTTAAAGGCCTTCAGATGCTCTAGGCTTTGTCTCGTTGAGATTATTAAATGAATCTTTCACTTACCTTCTGGTTATTTTTCAATTTGTTTGAAGATGTCTGCAATTAAATCTCTTTCATAAAAGATGAATTCCCCTAACAAGGAGCAGTTTGCAGCTTGGAGCTCCAAGCGTGCTCTCCATGATCCTGAAGCAGCTTGTGTCATCTGAGCTGTAGCAAGGAAGGGGTTTCTGTTCCTTTTTCCACAGTGCTCACCAGCTTTCAAAGATTTTGCCTCCATAAACTCTTATGTTTCATTTGAAATTCCTATATAACTTTCTGATGCTGTTTGGGATTTGTGCACATCTCAAAGTATTTATTCCAGTTGCCCACTATAAGTAAGACTACAAGATAAGAAGGACAAGAGTCTTTGCATATGGTCTATCCATTTTTGTCCTCTGCCCTCAAAGGGCATAGTGAAAACTGCTTGGAAGCCAACTAGTTCAAAATTACAGCACACTGTTTAGCAAGCTGACAGCAGAAAGCATGGCATACTGGCTAAGGAAATATTAAACTGATGTGGGTGCAAAACAGAACAATGACAAGGAAAAAAAAGATAAGGTAAGAAAATTAGTGCATGATTTGGGGATTTTTTTTTGGGGGGGAGAGGAGGTGTTGGTTTTATGTAGATTGTTTTTAAGCTTAGAAACACATTATTTTATCTCTGTTACCAGGTTTCCTCTTTTTGACAGAAATAAATTTTGATCATAAAAGTAAGAATATATTGTATTTTGGGGCAACATAAGAAATGTTGGTATTTCCTGAGGTAATGCAGGATTTGAGAAGCAAATTTCCATGTTTTATGACTTCCAGTGCATAACATGAAGGAGTTTAGATGCAGGTAATATACTTGGTCTCTTTGGAAGCTTGAAAACAGATTGTTACTTCACATAATCCACTTATTGATATCCAGTGATGAGTAACTCTATGTGAATTGCAGACAAACGCTTCTAAAATAAAACTGTAAACGTTGAATTCTTAGTGCATAGCTTATTGGCATAGGTTATTTTGGGTTCCTCTTAAACACTATCTTTTCATCTCCAAAAATGTTACAAATAAATCAATTCAATCAGTAATGTGGTAGTTCCAGGCCAGTGTCTTCTTATCACCCCAATAAGGTAAGCTAGCAGTCATGGCTGTAGCCCTTGACTACCTAACATGCACTGTTAGGTATGTAGGGCAGCACCCTAACACACTGGTGCTGTGGCTCTCAGTAAGGTGATTTGAAACTGTAAAGCACTATTTGATTACTAGTTGCTTATTGTCTTGACCTAAGATACATAATACAATTTCTGAGTGCCAGTATTAGTCTTTTTATTCAGTTATTATCTGTCTTTATTAATAAAATTCTCAAAAAGCACATATGCTGTAGGTAGTATTTAAAATTTGCATAGATCCATACATTCTGGAAATAGCACTGAACTTTGTTCATTACCTTTCCCAAGATGGTTACCTCATATTACCACAATGAATATTATGAGTGCTCCAAAGTAATTGTACACTACCATACATTTTCCAAAAGAGAAAGCTGAAAAAACTCAAGAATGAAGTAAGAGTATTCACAAAGAAAAATGACATCAAAACAACCTCTGACTTGAACTTTCAAGTACAAAAGCAGAAATAGTTTTTCTGTATCACACTGAAAAAGTTAAAGTGTGCAAGGAAAAAACAAAATCTCTTACACAGTTTGCAAGTTTCATCAGTGTTTATTACAATTATCCAGTCTTAAAACACATGCTTAGGTCCAGGAGTAAGTTAGGTAATATTAAAAGTGCATGGCTTAGAGGAGGGGATTAAAATATTCAAATGAGTGAACTAATTTCTAGCAATCTATTATCTTCTTTGGTCTTTAAATACTGGGGTTTTCTTACTATGTCATATGTTTCGTACTACTCAGCTGCACTGTTCCAAGGATAGTAAAAATACCTCTTCCTCAAACACATCTTGAACATTTGACACAATCTGGTTTCAGAAGCAGTTTGGAGAAGATCATGCTAACTTGTGGTCCTGTTGCTAGATTGTCTAAACATCTTTTAAATAATAATTGCAATATTTTCACTCACAAAATTAAAGTTGACTCACATAAAGTTTGCAAACACAAATACCCCTTTCTTTTCCATAGGTAATGGTACCTTTTTGGCACTTTAATCAAAATTAGTCATTCCTTCTTGATTGGTGTGATGTACACTTATTTCTGTGGAATCAAGACCACTATTTTCCAACTAGTATTTTAGAAACAGATACTTTTCGAGTATCATCATTATAGTAACATCTTTCAGATTCTTCAATTCACAGATACTACACATTGTTTAAAATTGATCAAAATTCCTCAAATGCTTCTCCAGCTGCTTTCTATTGCTGTTCCTTTTAAAACACACATTAGTGTTTTTAGGTAAGCCTTACTACACACATCTAGTATTTTTTATGAAGTAAACTGCCACCTAGACATTTGAGTTCCTTAAGTTTTAAATTTCTTTTGAGATTAGCATTGCCACCATGTAAGATGATGATGATGCGACAGTCTAAGGATAAAACATATTTGGAAGGCACTTGGCATATATTAGTAAATGAATTGGAAATGATCAGTTAAAGCAGCAGATGATTAGAAAAGAAGGCATATTTTACTTGCAAATAGGGCACAAGTTGGCAAGTAAACCTGAGCAGGTTTTAATACAACTGAAATGTTATGTTAGTACTTTTTCACATTAGAAAATTTGCAGGATGAGACCATGCACCAAAAAATTTCTGCTATAAGGAATCCTGGGAGAATATTTCTGTAATACTCTGTAATATTTTCTGTTATTGATCTAACAAAGGAGATGCTATGAACTTGTCAAAAATATTAGTAAATTTGTGGACTTATGCTTTCTAGCATATGTCCACATCTTGTGGTAAATAAACTGAAATTTATATAAATGTCAGAGCAATGTGTAGCAAAGACTTAGTGGAAATTTGTATTAAAATCAAAGTTCATGATAATTTGTTAAAATTTGATTGTATATGCCCCTCATCCTCAACTTTTATTTTTAAAGGAAAAAAGTATTAATTGAAGTATATACTAAGCATTTTTTCCCCTCATTTTATTGTCCCTAAACACTTTTTAGATTATTTGAAAATACAAAATCCTCAATTTTGAGACTGGAAGATTAACAAATGGCTTACGGGTTTGTCCCCTGAAGCAAAGAATCTCTGTCTGAGGACATAAAGGCACTTTGCTATGTGCAAAGCATCTGAAAGGGCCAATGATGTTGCAGCTGTTGTTTAAACCCAGCTGGTAACTAAGTCTCACGCAGCCGCTCGCTCACTTCCCAGGTGGGATGCAGAGGAAAATCAAAAGTATGTAAAACCCATAGGTTGAGAGAATGGTTTAAAAACTAAAGCATACTTCTGCTAATAATAAGGGAAATATCAAGAAGAGAGAGAGAAAACTAAAAGGGGAAAGAAGAAAAAAAAACAGCAAACAACAAACATAAGTGATGCACAATACAATTGCTCATTATGAGCTGATACCCTGCACAACACAGTGATCGGTCCCTTCTGGGTAACTCCCCCTTGTTTATGTATTGGGCATGATGTGCTGTGGTATGGAATACCCCTTTGGCTAGTTTAGGTCAGGTGTCCTGTCTCTGCTCTCTCCAGGCTTCTTGCGCCCCTCCTCACAGGAAGAACATGAAACTGAAAAGTCCTTAATCAGGGTAAGCGTTATTTAGCAACAACTAAACCATTGGTGTGTTACCAGCACTGTTCCCAGACTAAAGCCAAACCACAGCACTGCATCAGCTAGTGATCAGCTAGGAAAAAAAATAACTCTATTCCAGCCAAAACCAGGACACAGTTCTGCACCTATGTGACATGGAAGGGAGTTCAGGTTTTACAAGTGAGGAGAAATGGGTGTGAGATAGAGGTAGCAGCAAGAATCCCAAACGTTTGCCGATCCTCATCAGCATGTCCATTCAGGTAAAAAGCCAAGACCTGGGGAAAAGATGAAGAATGATCAGAAAAGGTAAAAAGAAGGATCTTAGAAATGCAGTCAAATGTCAAAGAAATTCTTGCCATAAACAAGGAAGTAAATAGAAAACCATGCTATATCTGGTCTGATAACTTAAAATCATTGCAATAAAGATAAGAAAAATTATAGCAGCAATAAATAGAAAAATTAACATAAGCCCATGCCACATACGTTATAGCTTTTCTCTTTTTTCAAGTCAGCAGATATGTTCAGCATTGATGGAGGCTATAAAAAAAAGCATTTAAATATTAAAAAATGTTTATAGCATTTAGGATTACAAAGGAAAAGAGATTAAATTCACAGGACATGCTGAAACTGCTGTGATTCTGTCTTTCAAGGTTTTCAAACAGGACAGAACAGCAAACCAGGCTGTGAATTCCCCACTCATCTAATGAGATAATAGGCTTAGATTTGAAGATAACAGTAACCTTTTGTGCTTAATTCACATCTTCAAAATTACAGAAGAATTTAGTTGAATGACAACAGGAATCACTGTAAAGCTGATATTCCCACCCACACAGGTGCAGTATTAAAGTATAAGTACCATGTTATTCACCGATGCAAGACGATTTTCTTTCCCTCAGTCCTATGGTGGCAATGTCTAGCATACACCCTGTTAGCGATCTAACATTTTGCCATTTAAAGTTTAGATGATACAACTTATTTCATTTAGATACAGAGTATACCAAAATTTAAGATACAAACTACCTACTGCAGTCTGGAGAACAATTTGCATTTATGAACACTGCTAGTCATAATACTTTTCATTTATGCTGCAATATTTTTCATGGTATCTTTTCATCAAATTAATTTGTCATAACATTTATTTTGTGATGAATATCAAGATACATAATGGGTTGTGCAACATATTTTTTACAGGATAAGTCACCCTCCGGAAGATAACAAAGAGAGCATTCCACTGCGAAGTATTTCTGCCTGAATTGAATTATTCTCCCTTTCTATAAAACATATATCACTATCACACAAATGCTATGTTATTTTCTCAACTTACTTCTCATAAAAACTTTCTTTTTCTACTGTTACACTATTCAGTTATCACATAAAAGCATTAATGGTGCAGGCATTTTATTTATATTTTATTCATATTCTGTCAAATGCAACAGTTTTTTAAGACAGAAACAGTATCACTTTACAAGTAGCTGCCCTACATTTCCATTAGTAGTATATTCAATTTCTGTTGCATACAAATTTAACAAAGGTAATCAGCTGAGATGGAAATGCTACATACGGAAACAGGGGTAATTTGGGGGGTTTTTCCCAAGTTCAGAGGTGGGGTTTTTTTTGGAGAGCAAGGAGAAACTTGACCTGCTTTAGGAAGTTTGGTAATTGCTTCTTTGAAACAAGAGTGTCCTCACTCTTTTGACCAGACAAGCTAACTTGAATTGGCCAAATACAGAAGAAGTAATTGTATGATCCACGGAGGTGGACAGGAGGAGATGAAAGAGGGAAGCTAATGGCTTTTGCTCAATTTAGATTGTAGAAGGTGATACTTTTATTTTATTGTTCCAAAATGAATTTAATTCAGCCTTTCCTACTAGCAAATATGCTCCAAGCCCTAAATGAGCGTGTTTGTTCCTTAAACTTTATCCTCAAAATTGGAAGTATAGCTAAGGCTGATGTAATTTAATGTATGTATATTCCCAGTGTATTTGTTTTCTCTTCTTCAGCTGTTTGTCGTGCACCATAGCACAAGTTTTTTGACTGATGAAAAAATTAATACATGAAAGAAATTAATAAAAGGAGAAAAATACAAAACCCTCTTTTGCTGTTGCTAGTAAGTCAGTGAACTTGGATAATACTTACTACGTGGATTTTCATCACACAGGAATGATATTTTACTGCCTACTTTAGGGATTTTTATTGTTCCATAAAGGAGTTCAAGAAACAGTACAAATATTGCATGTAGTTCTTGAATTTGAAATGGTGAACTTCAGATGACACTGAACTATTATTGATCAGAGCACTTTCTCAAGACAAAGACCAGAGGGAGAATATTCACTCTTTTGAAACTAAACCCATATTGATATAGAAGATTAAGCACAAGGTAGTCTCATGTCTCCAGTAAGATAATGTCTCCCAAGAATTCTTTTTGGAGATGCATGTTTATTTCTAAATCAACATTATTTTGTTCATGGTTTCTAAAGAAATTGGCACAGCTTTTTGAAAGGCAGGGTGGTCACCTACTTTCTAAGCTGGGGACCAATGTTTATTTTGGTTTCTCAATTTGATTTGATAGTACTGCAAAGCTGTCACCATCTGCTTCTATCTTATGAGATTTGTCTCACCATGTGAAAAATAATGAATGTGACCAGCATGTGCAGGTTGGTGAAAAAAACTTACCTGCATATGCTACTTTGATTTTAATGAAAAATGAACAGATAATATATGAGCACTGATGAACCTCCACAAACATTGTCACCATTAAAAACTGAAGTTAAAAGTATTTTTCAAAGAAGAAAGGTATCTGTGACAAAAACACTGTTGGAACTTAGAGCATATAATTTGATATTTTCAGAAAGCAGTCTTTCTGACTTCTAAAAGGGAAGGGCGATTTGAGTCTTTGACAGTTCTGGGGGGTTTAAGTTTATAGCAATATTTTATTGAGCAGGGACAAAACTCATTTCTTTCATGTAAGAGACAAATCTGAGGACAAACGTTTTAAAGCAACAATGTATTGATACAGTGAATGTTAAATGGACAAAAATGTTAAATGTTTATGTTAATGTTAAATGTAAATGTTAAATGTACAGTAAATGTTAAAAGGACAAAAAAAATATTAACTCCATTTTTGCAACAGGAGATGGAACTCATAATCTGCCTTCTGTTTTTCACTCCCTAGATTCCTGGAGTTACATTGGCACGTATGGACCCTCACAGATGTTGATTACAAATGGTAACATTGAATCTCCTTTTCAGCTTTTCCAGTGTTTTGTGCATCTGGCTGCTACAGTTACATGGCAGAAAAAGGAACTTAGCCTCTCCAGCTTCTACATCAGAAAGGTGTCTGCATATTTCTGCCTTTTTGCTCATAAACTGATGCAGTGACTGTACGTAGCAAAGACCTGAAAAGGTTACCTACATAGGACAGCGTAGTGAAACCACCTACTGGGGACCTCAAAAAATGATATCTGCCTTCTCCAGTTTATTCAGCATCTTTGGGGATGTGGCAATTGAGACTCATGGGTTCCTTAATTTAATAAGTTTCTTTGCTTCATCTTTATGTTTTCCTTTTAAAGGTCTTTTGTTAGTCTGCAAAGACAAAAGAAGGATTAAAAATCTTGTCATTTAATGCTTGCTTGTGTGAAAACAAGTTAACTGCCCAGATTTTCCTAGAGCTCAATTTCAAAGTGTTTGAGCAAGCCTGATGAATGTAGAAAAATATCCAAAAATTTAAAGAATAATTTCACAGGTCCACTTAACTCTATTTTGCAGTGTTGAGCAGTCAACGGTTTTATTTAATACAGATGAATTTGATTGTGGAGGTCAGTAGCACAAAGACTCAGAATTAATTTGGGTTTGGATTTTTTTTTTCCATGACGGCATGAAACTTTATCATAGCACTGGAAAGATACGAAACTACACTGTATTAGGATGACAGAATAAAGCTTAAGTATCACCTATAAAATTATTAGCCTCTCCAAAGATATCAAATTCCTAATGTACTAGTCAGAAATCTACACCCAATAACTATGAGAAACTAAAAAAAAAACCAAGATGAATACCTACACCTGGTTAAAAATCCAGAAATATATGCATATGTAGAAAAAGAGTAGCTGGTTCATATCCAGGGTTGCTCAAGCAGCTTGAAACTCTAACTTTTACTCTCTCTCTAGTGTGTACTATTTGCAAACGGAAAGTAAAAACAGATTGTAATTTTTTCTGCTAGAACCAGCACCTGAAACAGCAGCTAAGACAAGGATGTAGCAGCAGCACCTCTATCCTCTTCACATTTCTTCCTGTCAGCTTCCTTTCTTCCTAGTAAGTTAGTTACGGAGTAGAAAAGAATATAAGAAAACCCACTTTTACATTGTGATGAGTCTCTCCAAGCCACTTAAATTAGTTTTGAATAACATTGCTCCAGGACTGAGGGAGAAAGCAGCAATAACAAATTCAGGGAAGAATCAGTTGTTCACTCACAACCACCTTTTCTTATCTCCCTACTCAAAGATTTGTAATTTCCTTAGATATAGGAGAAGATAGACTGGATAAGAAGGCATCTGGTTTATTTTGGCTGAGACTTATTACTTTAGAACCTCTGAGACCTATTCAGGAAAACTTGCATTTTTTTCTTGCATTCTTTCTATCTGTTGAAAGGTAACTAACAGTACCTAATCCAACTCATTCCTTAGTTGCTATTCCTTTCTTAGTTAAGGAAATGAAATACTTTCAGAAGAGGAATTATCTCTGTTCATTATACAAATTATTAGAAGCTTAATTTTCATGCTAAACCTAGCTGTGTTTTCTTTTGAGCTACTTTCAAATTCTGGTTCATCAGTCGGGGGGGGAGGGGGAGGAAGAGATTTACAAATGTACATCCCACAGTGCTTGCTGTATCTTTACTGTTAACAAAAAGAAAGGAAATCTCCATCATCCTATTTGTTGTGTCAGGGGGGATAAAACCAAGACCTGCCTACTTTAGTCCTTTCCTTCAGATGAAAGATGTTCATGAATTCAAAAACCCACATGCAAATCTTTCACTATCCTCTTGTCCAGACTACTCCTTCATGATCCCTTATCTTAATCTGCAACCACATTCTTGCTATGTCAAAACCAATACCATGAGGTTTCTTACTTTTTTAAAGTATCAATATATTGTTTTAAACAGAGGACCTTGTTATTGTAATAATGTTCATCAGTCTAATGTTTTTGTCTTCTCCACTGTAAATTTTCCCTAGTTGTTCGGAATAACATATTTTCCTGGCAGATCTCTGCTTCTAATTTGTTGCCATCTTATCTTTACTTGCATTAGTTCTCTGTTTACAACAATTACCATAACTCATTCCAGCTAAAGGTTGAGACCTAAAAAATAGTTGTCCATCTCTGATTCTTAAAAGTACAAATCACAGTGAATAATGTAACTTCAACTCCAACGTGGAAGTAGTATTTCAAAGTGAATGACAATAATGATCTTTAAATTACATGACCCGGTTCTCTTCTGACTTTTATGCTTTCTTGTAAATCAGAAGTACATTTTTGAAGGCTATAACGTTGA
Organism: Psittacus erithacus; assembly: GCA_009867235.2. Classification (NCBI taxonomy): domain Eukaryota; kingdom Metazoa; phylum Chordata; class Aves; order Psittaciformes; family Psittacidae; genus Psittacus; species Psittacus erithacus. Next base: position 15,363 of record WYDI02031368.1, read on the forward strand.
ATTGACCTTTAATTAAAAAGGTAAGTGCAGAATCAGTCTGTGTTTTTAATACCTTCAAAAAGAAATAAGACACAGATCCCCATGATTACAGACTTTATCTAGTTCACTTTGACAGCTGGGGGTGGCAAGACTAGGTCTCAGCATAGGCTTTGAAATGCCAAAATTTCAGTATCACAGCTGACAACAATACCCACTTCCACAACCCCTTAGCCAGCAAACAACTTAGTGTCTCTTCATCACACAAAAGCAACATCCCAAACTCCCCTCCTGCCCTGTGGAAGACCACCTCCAGAAGAAGGCTGGGACTTCACAGTGGTCACAAGAAGGCATGAGTGGCTCTGACAGCGCCTTCCTCTCTTCTCTGGGGAAGCTTTCAAATTAGAAAGGCATATGCTGTGGCACAGTTTTGGGGATTTTTTTAGTAGAAATGCTGTTTTATTACAAATAAAACATTAATTGCACGTAAAATCTCCCACCTGATCCTTTTCCCTAATGGAATAAAAATAATGGTTATAAAGCCAAGTACTGAAGCTTGGGAACATTCCTGTAGCTTTCAACAACTTTATGGCTTTGGTTTTGAGCCTTGGACATTTTTTTCCTCGCTATTTACTGTCTTTTTGTCTAGTTGTTTTTCCTTATGTAAAAATTCATTTCTTAGGTATTATTCATGTCATTCCAGCAGTAATGAGCTGGTTGCTCACTGTGGGTGGAATCTTCTGAGATTTTAGTAATGAACATCTCCACTGATTAAGTGTGAATTGTTTTTTTTAAAGGCTTTGACCAACATTAGAACTTTGGGTATGATTTTGCGCAGGGAAAGGAAACAAACAAAAGAATGTACAGAATTTAAGGGCATAGTAACTTAACCATTCTGGAGGGCAGGCTTTTGCAGATCAGCACATCAGAAGTGTTTGATGAAACTGAATTCAGCTGTTGCAGAGGCAGGTGAATTTGAAGTGTCGAGGAAATTTCATTCATATGCTCCCTCAAAAAAAAAAAGAATAAAAAAAGGGAGAAGACAGTAACAAGAATATTATAATACTAATTTTCCTCTTAAATCTGAACTCCTTTCACACAAATTACCCAAACAACCCAAGGGAATTTGAGAATTGTTTTTTCTTGTTGGCTGCTTTATTTTGTTTTATATCAATGCTCCATCCTTGAACACCAAAACCTTTTTTTGTCCTTAACTCATATTGTACCATGGCTGGACAATGGCCGCATAAAAGGAAAACTGACCAAAATCTCCCAGTATGATATTTTGTTAACATCAATATATCAACATCAATAATGTCTAAAAGATTATGACAGTTCTGCTTTCTGTGCCGGAGAAACTACAAGGCAGAAGACAAGCTGCAATAAGCATTTGGGTCAGGGCTTGTGTCAGTGGAAGCACAACCAACTATCAAAAGAAACAGAAGGCAGTTTAAGATAGGCTCAAAAGAGAAGGAACAAAAAAAGGAGAAGTTTTCTTGGCCTTCAAGCACAGGAACAAAATCCTCCAGTGAAGTGCTACAAAATTCCCTTGGGGATATAGCCTAACTTAAGGACATTTCAAATGCAACGGGCTTAAAAAGAATTTAAAAGGAATTTATAACTACAGACTTGAAGCCAGACTTCTGAGATTGCATGTCAACAGGTGTTTACAGTATCTTTCGGTCAAGCTCCTAGATCGTGGCAAAGATTCAGATTGGTCGCATGACAGTATCATTTTAACTATATACATTTATACATTTTTTCCTAAACTATTTTGTAATGTTAATTTTTTTTTTTTTTTAATCAGAGAGAATATTTCCTGTGAAATTGAAAGCAATGGTAACTTAAAAGAACCTCAGCTTGAATTGGCAGAAAGCAATTTAGTTATTTTTGCAGTGTTGATGTATTGCCAAGGTCACAAACAAGACTGATTTATAAAGGAAATATGAGTTAGAAAGGCTATTTAAGGGAGCTGTAAATACTTTGCCTAGATGTGCCTAGATGGATTTATTTCTTCTATCAACTGCACTGAAAAATTATGATTTACCAGTAATCTTATTGCACAATTCAGTGAAAGATTATTTGATAACTTTTCTTGAAAAGAAATTATTTCCCCCATATTCTGCAAATTAAACTGACATTCAAAATAAATCATTCAGAATGTAAAAGATGGCTTGGAACGCTGTTCATCCAAGAGACATATCAGCTAAGGAGCGGCCGGCATAACAGAAATGTGATTTGAAAGGGTCAAAGTAGTCTTTTACACAGGCGGCTGTTAATGGGAACGTCCCTAAGCATTGGATAAACAAGGGTGAAACACCTTATAAGAAAAATAAATTATGACACCCAATATGTTTCTATACCAGCAACACTCTAGCAAGCATCTTTTGTCATGATCATCTCTTCACCTTTTGGAGAAATACTTCACTACTAAACCTAGCCAAATACTACATGTAATACAGCCATCAATTTTTACTTGTTTTCCAAGGATTCAGTCAAAATGTTCCAATTGATACATTTGAGGCAGAAAACAAAGCATTTGTCTCAAAAACTTTGGTATGAAAAGATCTCCAGAGTGGAATAATCTTTTTCACCTCCTTAGTAATTTTCTTTAAGATGAAACTCAGGTCCCAGTTTTGTGCAGCTCAAATCAATGGCAGCTGAGTTGCATTGCTGGTCACAGCAGACAAAGGAAACAAGACACGCATTAATAACAGCACATAGTTTAAACTGTTACATCTGCTTCAAGGTACCTACCTAATTTTTCAAAGCTTCACCAAGACAGGGGCAGGAGATGCGTTGGTGTGAAGAAAAGGACATTGTGAAGTGTCCTGCTAAATGGGTCTCTCTCAGAAAAGCCCATGATCACCTGGAAACAGTCATCTCCTCCCCAGGCTTTCCAATGTCCTAGAGACAGGGGGACTAACCTCAACAGAAATTACCGAGTAGGTGACAAGAAAAAGAAAGATACAGCTATTTATTTGTTTAAAAGATATTCACTCCTCTGGACTTCAGAAATAAGGAAAGCAGTGATGAATTACAGGCATGTTCAGAAGGAGAGGAGAGGAGTGAAGTCAAACAAATGTACATGGCAGGAATTTTGATCTGTCTGTAGCAAGTAAATTTAAAATGAATAATTGAAAAATAATCATTCTGAGGTGGAGAAAGGTTGTTAAAAAACTTCATGTTTATAAGTTTTATAAGTTTACTGAAAAATAAATTTAACTCCTGTGTCAAGTGAAAAAAGTACTCTCAAGCAGGCTGGCTATCCCTTCTAACCCAAACCATTCTATGGTTCTATCCTGCACATGATTCACAGATTCAGTTTCAGGAGGTTAATATTTGGAATTGGGCTTTCTACTTCTGAATCAAAACCTTTTTTTTCCTAAAGCCTTTTTCTTAACAAAATTGCTACGTACTTAGCTTTAACCCCAGTAATTCAATATCTGCTGTGCACAATTGCAGCTGTAGTATTACTTAAAATTACAACACTAGCATCACAAGAAACACAATAGGAAAGAGTCTATAGTGTCTCTAAAATGGTAGGAAATGGTAGAAAGCAAACATAAAAGTCTACAGGCTGATAAAGTTTACTGTTTTTTCATTACTTACACATTATTGATACAAGGAACTGTCACTGTAAGATTACTTCAAGATACTTATCCAGTAGGCAAAGACTTGCTGGTAGGTAGCAAGAAAGCATCATTCTATACAAGCCACTAACAGTATAACTGATCAATGGCTAATTGCCACCCATAATCAGTATTCTGCCCAGTTATGTCTTACGCCTTGTGATAGCTGGACACTTAAAACTCTTCTCGAGCTGCATGAGCTAAAGATGGATAACTGAATCAAAAACGAGAGAAAGTTTTGTCATCGACTCTAAAAGGGCTGAATTTTCCAAAGCTGTTTCTCTTCCTTTGTTTGTTCAGGAATACAAATCAAGCACAACTAAGCTTGTGAAGTACAAAGAATTTTAAAGTGTACAGATGATCATGAAAACTTGCTCCTCATGTTGTTTGTACAAGTTTTTCTCTCTAGCTAAAAGCATCACATACTCTGTCTAACAGAGCTTTTGGTTAAATTCAAGGCACTAGCCAGAAGAACACAAAGGACTGAAAAACCTGCATAAGGAAAACAATGGAACAGTTAATAGTATTTTTCATCAAATCATGTGTTATTCTAAAAATTTCACCACAAAAAGAAAGCTTCCTGCCAAAATGTCAGTGACATATTCCTCCATTAGGTAGTATTCTTTCTTAGAAGAAAATGCTTTTAGGGGAAAATGGGGAAAAAAGCAAGACCAATGAAAATAAAGAACTAGAATTAATTTTCCACTCTTCTTTCCCCACAGCTCCTCTCTGACTGACATTGCCATTTCTTCAGTACTCATGTTCCCACTTTTATGTTTCTTTTTACTGTCACTGTTCTTTTTTTTTCTTTGCATACCTTACTCTCCATTGAATAGACGCAGTTTTCCTCCCTGAAAACTGCTTACACATACCACAAAAATTCCTGCAATGTCTTTGAATCCTTGGGGTGAACAACATTGGGTAATATCAGTGAGTAGCATTGGTCTCAGAGGTGACCACGCCCTAACAGGAAATGAGAAAAGAACAACCAACAATTTTCTACCAAAGAGGACAAATTGAGGTCACTGCTGTACTTGCGAATCGTAATCTTTTGACAAAAAAAAAAAAACAAAAAACAAAAAGCAAAACTCACACAAGATTATAATTCCTCTAGTATAAATATGAAGGCAATTTCTTCTCTACAAAATTGCTTTTCTGTTTCCTCAGAACTCACAGAACTATTCCAAGGATGATATTCTGAGGAGGTGGCAGGTCACAGGTAATTCTAATCCTAATGTAAGTAAGTGTAAAGAGGGAAAAGTCAAATAAACCTTTTAGTTTTCTTGAAGAAAGTAAAATTGCCAGGACACCAGTTGAACTGGAAAAAAAATGAAATATAGAATCCTGGAAAGGGTTGGGTTGGAAAGGACCTTTAAAACTCATCCAGTTCCAGCCCCCTGCCATAGGCAGGGACACCTTCCACTAGACCAGGTTGTTTAAAACCCCATTATACATGGCCTAAGGAAAACCAGAAATGGTCATTTGAGAGCCAGTAGCTAAGGCTTAAAATGCAAAAATCTTACATTGCAGTATCTGATCTATTGCTGATACAGAGAAAAGAGGTCTGCTTGCTGCCATTTTTGATCAAAGAGAATGAGTTTTCTGCTCTTAGTTACAGGCCTTTCTTGGACCGTCCTCTTTAATTTTATAAATAGTGGCTATTTCCCAGGGCTCTACTTGTGCAGTCCTGAAGGACCATGGTAACAGGCACCAGAGGAAAATTCCTTGCCCTTGATCATTAAAAAGTCTCCCCCGAAGAGATTAAAAAAAAGTATATATTTACTGGAACTCCAGGGATCTTGTTTAGTGTCAGAATCATATCATTGAGAAGCTTTTCTTAGGGCAGACTTGAACAAATTGGAAAGCAAGATGCAGTAGTAACACACTTCTGATATAACAAATTGCTCTTTATTTAAAGTTACTTTTTAAATACGAGTAAGATTTTAAAGCTTGTCAAAGATGGCATGCAAAGATAAAAATAAAGAAGTGTCAGGAACAAAAATGTTCTTTTTCTCTTCCTCTGAATTAATTTGCATGTCAGTCAAAAAATCTGTCAATGCATATGCAATATAAGCAGCATGACTTACACAACTAAAAGCGTAGGAAAAAGAACAAGAACTGGAGAAAAGCGACAGCTGTGATGAGCAAGGATTCTTCCCAATCTATAGCACGTATTCAACTATAACAATACACCCAAAGACAGTGAAGAAATGATGACAGAACTGCCAATTATAGCTGAGCAGAGTGTAAACAGATACAAAATCTGCTGAGCAGAACTACACCAGGTGGTAGAGCTACTCTATTGACTCACCCCACTATGAAGATCGCAAACCCTGTTGAGCAGCAGGGATCCCACTCTCTTGTGGCAGCTCTCCCAGGCTAAGGAAGTCATGGTGGGAGCAGCTTTCAGCAGAGAAAAGGCTAGAATAAATAAGGTTTTAACGGGAAATATTAGACACAAAAGGTGTTGGCTGAGATGTAAATCAGATTATAGATTGCTACATTTCAAATTCATCTAAACCCCAGGAAAGGAATGAGTTGGGACCTTAATTCAGGTCTTCTTTGCTCAAGTGAAGAAGAGGTAGAAAATCAGCTTGTTTAGAGGTTTTTTCAGCCTGTTTAGAGGTGTCTTTCAGTAAATCTTTAATTTGGAAATTTACTTCATAAAGAAAACATTTTGGGTTTCTGCATTCAGTGTGAAGATCACTGGGACACTAACAAGTGCTTCTTTCCAAACACCATTAATAAAGCTAAAGCTACCTTTTAATCAAATCCCTCAGACTCATGTATTTGGAATCTGGAACCAGGCGAATTTCGGGCTGCACAGGTATGAAGAAGCCTATGGCACAGTATTAGCTTCCCTTCAGTTCCTGTTAGATTCACCTTGAAAATTACCTACAGCTCTCCACAGTACAGAAGGTGGGACAGAATTCAGCTTCCAAATTGTCCTAGAAGTGAGCAGCAAGGAAAAGGAGTGAAAAAATTTCTCCACAAAGCAACACGAAAAAGCTTAACATCACTTTGCCTCAAGAACAAGCAGCTGCAACCAACTGGATGCAGAAAGAGGATCTGTTGCATAATGAGTTCCTATTTTTTACACATATTCACATACTGAATTGTACTCCAAATATGGATTTGAAGGTATCAAGCCAGTGTGCTGGCATTGTCAGCCGCATTAAATGTTGTTTGTCTTAGCCATTCAGATTTCATCATTTTGATCTTGCTGCTCAGAGAAAGGCAACAAAACCTTTCTTCCAAAAACCATCAGGAGATTGCCTTATCAGTCAAATCCTGTCTAATGAAATAATGTTTCCTTTGATGTTGTTCTTAATTCGCTTCTTCACAACACTCAGCCTTTATATGGGAGATGTGGTTTGATTCCTCTGCCTTGAGTGAGCAGCCTCAAATTCCCACTTCCAACCTAAGAAAGAAGAGCCTTACTCTGTCTGCCATTCCAGACTTCATAGAAAAGGTTCAGATTCTTACGCTGATCTTTTGGCAGAATGAATAGACAGCATTTTCAGGGTAAAAAAATTATGTGTAAGGATATCAAGGAATTCACCAGTAAACTGAAGGCACTCAATTTTCATTCTCTGTTCCAGTGCCTTTTGAAGATTTTATTCTAAGTAACTTATGAGTAAAATACAAATACTACTACTGGATCCTATGGGAACTAGAAAGCTCCACCATACAAGAGTTTGTGCAGAGCTGATTTTTTCTTCTTAGTGTGCTATTTTTTGTCAACAACAGCAAAAATTTAAACTTGCAGGATGGTTGATAAGGCAGAATACTGAACACCAAGACATCAAAGTTTGTTCTCTTAACATTGAAGTCAGAGCTCTGAAACCTCCGTTATATTAAAAAGGCAAAGGAAATGCAACTACTGTCTCCTTTTTCAACTCTGAATGCTTTTTTGCAGTTCTGTTTCACAAAGAGATGCCTTAAGTGCCTGTTCTCACAGGATTTAGGCATTAGTAGCTCAGCATGAAGCCATTCAGCCCTGAGTGGACTCAGACCTTTGTGCCAGGCATGAGACCTTGCAGTGTCTAATACAGAAGCATCTGGGCATTTTTCATGCTCCAGGGTCACAAGGAAGGTGTTGCTGAGGACCCCACATTTGGCCTTCAACGTTTTGAATGCAAGACTGTGGTCTTGTAACAGCGGAATAGCAGAGATCCATACACATCTCTCTGGTAGCAAAGGCAATTTCATTTTAAAACAAATTTGTTTTCACTCACAGTCTTTCACACCACTGAGCACATGTCCAAGTGGTCCTGACAGCTAGGCTTCTTAGCAATGATGCAGAAGAGGAGAGATGGTGGCTATTAGGGTTTTGTTACGTCTCCTGGATTGTTTTGAGGTTGCCGACTGTGTGCTGGTTTTGGATATGACTTATATACTTTCAGAGCTCATGATGATTAAGGAGTTTAGCCTCCCTTGCATATCACACCTGCATGAGTCACTATCATCTCCTTACAGTTCCATCTCTTATCTGGGTGTAATAAAATTTCAGTTATGTCTCACCTTCTTATCACTGCCTCCTGATGTCTTGAGTCTTTTGAGTGAGCTGTCCTATTCCTAATCTAAGAGGTGCTGAGAACCTGCATGGAAATGTGCCCCTATCTCGATCACCTGCTAATGTAGATGTTGTCCAGCTGTGCTGTTCCTACATCCTTTCTTCTGCTATTCCCAGCTGGTATTTCTACAGTCATTCAGATAGTCCCACTTCTACTTACTTTAGTGTTTGCATTACAGAACACTTCAGTGTAAGGTCAGAAATGATGACTCAAATAATTAGATCCCTTCTGTGGATCCAATTTTCCTGTGAAATGAAGAATGAATAGGGTTTTTAGGAAACCAGAAAAGATGATGAATTAGAAAGAAAATTGCGCCATTTTTATGCCTTCTTTATTAGACCATTCTCGATTTTAGAGACTGTAGAGATTTAGAGAATAATTCAGCCATCGATAACACCTTCAAAAGAGGGTGGACTTAGAAGATGCAGGCAGGAGGAGTTTCCTGCAAAATTTATAAATAAATTCACATCAGTAAGAGTTCTGTTATTGTCATATTAGTGTCCCATTACACAGACAAGTCCTAGTATTTCCAATTTCTCCATTCTGGTGACAAACACCAGGTCTGGCAAAAAAAGCCCAAATGCATATTCAGATGCTGCTATAATTGACAGTGCAAACACAGATTAAGAGATTGGACCACTGGTCCAAACAGAATTGTGGAGAAGGAAAAAAAATATTAAGAATGAATAAATTAATAAATGTTCCTATGGTGTGGGAAAAAAAATCCCAAGTGCTCTGATGTGATTTACGGCAAAGTATAAGGAATGCATAAAACATGGAAATTGTTTCTTCATTATTTCCCTTTCTGCCTTCTAAGGCGTAGCAGGCTGCTACATTGTTTTTCCGTCTCTCCCACATCCCACATAAAAACTTACTATGAATTTACTTTCAGCCCTTTCAGCTCTTACTTTTTTTATATTTTCCTAGAATACACATATCCCCTATAAAATTTTGTTTTGCTGAATTGAAATTTTCAGATAAATGCACTGATTTAAAGAAATCCCGCAGCATCTTCATCACGCTGAAATTCAGATGTTGCTATTTTTAGAAATGTTGATCCATTACAAAGAATTTTTAAGAATATATGTAAAACAAAAAAAAATCAAGCTTCAATGAGCTTAAGAGGAGGATAGATTTGAATTTTTTTTCCTTTAATTTTAAGATGCCATCACATTTTCATTTTCAAGAAATTTCCAGTAACATGGAAAATCTGATCCCCTTGCCAGCTCTACTTATTCTCTCTTAGTTTGTAAACTTTGATGCAAACTAATAGCTAGGTATATCAGGTTGGGTTCTGTGAACTTACACATTAAGTTAGGACATTTAAATTGGTCTTCTGGGGTCTTGCTAAGGAACCTATACTCAAAATTTGGATTCCAAATTCCTATACAGGATCAATAAAGCAACAGCTCCACAGCTAAATGCGTGATAATCAACATTTTTCAGAAAGATAAAGGAATTACTTGTGTGAATAAGCTCAGGTACGTCAATATCACATCATCACCTTCGTTAGGAATTTGAATGCATACAATTTAAAAAGATAAGAATTATGATTACTCTAAGTCAAATAACTATCACATATAAATGTATTTTAATTTTGCAAGCCTATGAGGTCTGCAAGGTTTTGCTGTGTACAATAATCTCAAAATAAAAAAATTAATTCACTAAGGTTTTTTGTCTCTTCCTTACCTGCTTTATGGGACAAATCTTTAGAACTATGGAAATTTCCACCAATTTCAAACATATCAGAAATTACTCACTATCAACATGTACATACATAATATTTTAACAGCACTGCTTCATTTACATGCAATAGAACAAGAGCATTTCCTTTCCTCCCTTGACATTCCTCCAAGAAACAAATCCTCTGCACAAAATAGGAACGGTTTCTGGGGATTCATTCTACTCTGACACCTATTTTATTGAATTACATACAGTTATTTTATGCAAAGGCTTAGCTGCCATACTCAAAGAAGCTGACGTTTGAGAGCCATCACTTACACATATAAAAACCACTCACACAAATGCGTTGAATTTATCAATGTTAACTACATTAATGCATACCTTGGAAAAGAAAGAAAATCTATAAATGAATATTGGTGAAAAACTCATAAAGCGTGCTCTTTTATAAAGAAGGTCAGATAGTTAATAAGTTAAATGCAATCCCAGGTACAAACAAGTACACATAGCTTTAATCAAGACTTATATTGAAGCCAGTAGGACCACTCAGCATACAGTCAGATATTTAAATATGAGGACCTTGCTGTTTTGGGATCAGAGTGGCAACGCAGGGTGGAAAAAAAGTACAAACTGCCTTTTTTTTTATTCCAGGGAACAAAAAACAATAATAAAAAAAAATAATAATTTGAAACCCATGGTATTTTAATCAAGAATGAAACAGCATGGATCAAACCTGCACAAGTGATTCCAGAGGAGGCCACAAAGATGATCAGAGGCCTGGATCCTGTGATGACAGGCTGAGACAGTTGGGCTGGTTCAGCCTGGAGAAGAGAAGACTCAGGGCAGACCTTAGAGCAGCTCCAGTGCCTAAAGGGGGCCTACAAGAAACCTGGAGAGGGACTTTTTACCGGGTCCTGTAGTGACAGGACTAGAGAAAATAGATTTAAGCTGAAAGACGGGAGACTTAAGATTAGATACTAGAAATAAATTCTTCCTATGAGGGTGATGAGGCACTAGAACAGGTTGTCCTGAGAGGCTGTGGGTGCCCCATCCCTGACAGTGTTCAAGGCCAGTTTGGACACGGCTTAGAGCAACCTGGTCTAGTGAGAGGTGTCCGTGGCAGTAGGGGTGGAACTGGGTGATCTTTAAGGTTCCTTCCAACCCCAACCATTCTATGATTCAAAGGTGTTTTGTTTACATACTTGTACTGTTCTGCCTGAAGATGAATATGTTTACATGAGCTTGCAGTGAACACATGCCATGACAAGATATTGTGATTTCAGTACCGATCTTAAAAGGAAATGTTGATGAGTTTGCGGCAAAAGTCTAAGTCAGTCAACCCAGATTTCTAAGTTTACATTTTCTGTCTGAACAGATGTTTGCCTCCCACACAGAGCACCTGGTGATCTGTTCCTTTACATACCCTTACCATTTTCATGAAGTTCTTTAAGGACACTGTATTTGAATAGCTGAGAAGTTGTGACAATGGCACTTCAATTTGTTGGCAGATTTAAATATCCCCCCAAAAGGATAATTCTTTTAAGAAGTAACATATCACTTTTAAGAGACTTCCAAGTAAGGGGGCAATGACAATTTCCACTGCTACACTGTACTGTAAATAGAGCATGCTATGAAATAAAAAGGGAAATCCACACGCTCTCTTTCCATCTCAGAGCATCATGTGTCATCACGGATTATTTTAGTACAACAAAACAGGATTCATCCGCTATTTAGGGGAAAGGGAACAGACATTTGGTACTCAGAACAAACCAGGGACTGAGAGAAAACAAGAGTGAAGGGCAGGATCATATAAAATTAATATGAACTTTAGCATTTATGCAGAGAGGAAAAAATCAGTTCACAACGTCTCTGAAATATCCCCATTTACACATTTTTTCTACTTTGAAGTACAGAGAGCTTGCTCATTGCTGGGGAGCCACCCTGGATTCCAGAAGAACTGAAGTACATCTCCAAACTCCTGTTTTAAATTAAAAGAAAGGATTCTGTCAGGAATCAAGTGCTAATCCTATCTTTGATCAACTGACTTTTTCTTACACGTAGCTAAAAGATAAAAATGGAAAAATCAAGTATAGAACAATTCTGTGCTCTCCTGCTGCCACTCCTAGACTTTAGAAAATTGCTATTTCAGATAAAGAAATAACATTGCAAAGCCAAATATGAAAGACAATAAGGATCCTAAGACACATTAGTCACCATACTTAAGATGCAACACGTTCACCCTGTGATGTTTTTTAAAACAAGTAGCCATCTACATACTTTTTTTTCAGAGAATAGATCCTATCATAATATAATCCATTAAACACAATGCAAAAACCTTTCTAAGAGAAATTTCAGAGGCACTGTTCCTAAGTATTTTTCCTAGGATTGTCAGTAAATACATCTACTATGTCTCCATCTTCCAAGTAAGATGGAAGTCAAGATGTGTTTTCATTCCAGCATCATAACCAGCATGTCTCAGTTCCACAAGAAACTAGAGCCCTTGTAATAGGAACACTCAAAACGGCTTGGCAGTGAGAACATACCCTGTGAAGACGGTATTCCCCATCTGAGGTCAGCATTGCAGAGAAAGAAATTATGGGATTGTGTACACATTTGCTCAGATTATGTAAAAGAAAAAATAAAACAAATCATGTCGTATACTGCAGATTCATTAAAGTGTGTCTTGAGAATACCTTCGAAAAAAGGATGAGGAAAACTTTGGTTTGTTCATTGGGGAATCTTAACATTTAAAATGCATCATGGAGCAGTCTCAGATGCTTGCTTAACAGTTGGAAAACCTCAGCTGCAGCCCAGCTTTGGATATAGCAAATCTGTATGAAATTGTGAACTAAGTGAGCAAATCTCTTGTTGAATATGGCCTGTAACAATATGTACAGTTAGCTGAAGAAGTAAATTCCAGAAATATTAAAATATTTCTAATTTCAAGAAGACTCTCACCCATGGAAAACCACATGGCCATAAAGCAGACTGGCAGAGCAGTTCCAGCTCACGATTTTGTAGACAGAGTCACAAGGCATCTGCTTATCCTGTGTGAGACTTTGCTTCATGTACTAGGCTCTAGCAGCATACAGAAGTGATGAGTTTTACAAAGGAATATGAATCAAAAGAGAGACTGATTTCCACATAAATTGCAAGTGTAGCAGTTGATCTGGAAGCTGGAATATTCTATTCTGTTAAGATTTTATTGCAGTTTTGTTAAAGGTTCTACCACTATTATTACTATCTTTCTAAATCCTGAGTGTTTTCCTGGCTCCTAAATTCACAGACAATGCTTTAAAACACATTGGTGAAAGCTGTTTTTAAAGGTTCATAAAAAGAATTTAATTTCTTTGTACTCCCTATCATCCTGTATTGAAGGTCATCTTTATCTTAAAAAGTGTAGTGAGCTTTAAAAAAATAATCATAATCATATTGAAGAGTGGTCTGGCATCCCTTGAAGACATTGTTTAAATAATGTCATTAGAGGAGGAACCATAAGCAGCTGAAGAGCTCGTTCCGGCACAGACATTTAGATGCAGTTCATGAAGGATGTAGTACAGTTGTTGAAGAGGAACCATTGGAGCAAGTAAAATGACGACGTGGCATCAGAGCTGAAGCAGCTGCAGATGGGATAATCTAAGACAATACATACACTGAGGCAAGAGCAATTGTCAATAGGGACAGCTTGTCTGGTTATTTGGATGCCAATTCTATAGCATGTGCTTGCTTGTGTGCTCTGTCAATGGAGACAGACACTTGACAGTTAAGCAGTTTGTTTGGGAAGTTCAGTGTTACCTGTCTTAATCATTTGTTAGGAGAAAGTCATAAAATGCTGCAGGCAATGACGTGAAGAGGGAGAAAAAAGAAAACAAATACCAAGAAATAATGTCAATCTAATAATATTTTCAGATTTCTTTTGAAATATAGGTTGCCAAATCCTGGCCTTGTTAGAATAAATGAAGTTACCTATGAGACACCCACCCCACCTCCTCCTCACAAAGGTATATTCACAAATATTCATATTTTTCAGATTCCCATTGAAGCAAAAAACCTGCACCTCCTTCAGAAAGGAAAATTGGTGCTTAACAGAGAGCAGATTACTTTTAAATCAAAAGGCAGGCTTGAAAACTAAATAGCACTGGCATCACCTTTTCCTCCTCTGTGATCTCTCATACATCACACCCTGACTTATAGTCACAGTAGCTCATTTCCATGGTTTTGGGTTTGGTTTTTTTTTTTTGGCCCTTTTCCTTTCCTTATCTTTCTTTGATCTTTGATTTCTTTTGTCTGCCAGATCTAAGTTACCCCACATAAGCTAAATGAATCTCCTTTGTGCCATTTGAAAGTAATTCTATTGCCTTACACTGATGAAGTGCAAAACTTTGCCTTAATCCTGCTCCACCATGAATGGGTTTGTTGACCCTCTTTTTTTTGCAGAGTGCGAGGCAAAGATTTCCTTTTCTTGCTTTTCAGAATAATCTTAAGAGTAAGCACCCATATGTGATGAGCATCTGTATTTCTTGCTCTCCATGTGTTGCAGCTTATCTCTTTGGAGGAGCAGTGTAGCAAGAATACTATTCACCTCCTCTAAGAAATCTTATATTTGTGAACTTAAAGGCTAGAAGTGATAACATCAAAAAAAATAAAATTAGAACTTCCAAAAATTAAACCTCTACAATTAAAACATACAAAGCAGGAAGATGGTGGAGATTATATCATTCCTTATTGTTACAGCTATGCAAAGTTGGTATGTATTCAAGTCAAGGTGTGAACAGCAAAAGGTGGGGAACAATAAACAGGGAGACAAGAAGAGACTTTCTTATTGCAAAGAAAGCAACAAAGAGGGGGAAAAAATGAGAAAAGAGAATTAGCCATAAGCATCCTTCTGACCACTCAGAAAGACTGACTGTACTCCAAAACTCAACATTTCTTTCTTGGAACCACAGAAAGCACTCATTAAGATGAAAGAAAATGTTTTATATTGTTGATTTGTGGACTTAGATTTAGAAGAAATAATCCTCCAGTTGCTCAAAAAGCGTATAAGAGGACTTTCATTTAACTTTCCCTGGAAAGATAAGGCATGCATTGTTGAAATGGAGTATGAAATGTACAATTTAGATCAAAACAAACTTTCTTAAAGAACTTCTCCACAGATGCCAATTAGGAATAATAACGGAAGGCAAATGACAACCTTTACTACAGAATTCAGTAACCTGTGGCACCTTTGGCTCGGCAATATTGCAGTAATTCAGAGTTACACAGTATGGTTTTTCAGAACAAGCTGTTTCTTTGTAACTAGTCAAAGAGCAAACAAATATCTATACGCTGTAAGTCACTCATTTAATTTGTTACAAGTGTAGTTATTTCCTTATCAGGAAAGTGAATACACAACTAATGAAAACATTAGCTGTCATTGGGGGATTTGAAATACCAGCTTGTAAAAATGTTCTGATTGTTTAGAGGCAAATGTGAACAAATAGGGTAAAGACACTTCAGATGGGAAAAAAAGTAAACTAGTGAGAAGTAAAGAACCAAGAAAAAAAAATTGACCAGACATATACATAAAATAATTAAAAATAAAATAATTAAAAATAAAATAAAATGAAATAAAATGAAATAAAATAAAATAAAATAATCAACAGGTGTCCCCTTTCAAAGAAGCAGAATTCTGGGTTTTGTTTTGCTTTGGGTTTTTTTCTTCTTTTTCTTGACAAAAATGTTGAAACTTTCAAAAATAAAAAGTTTCCAGGGAAACTTCCACTGAGGCAAAACCCAGGTTTTAATGAGGACACATTTGCGAGCGGTAATTGACAGTAAGGTTGTAGGCAGAGTGACTGAGGAGGAAAGGGTGAGGAAGCCAGCAATAGCTGGGGCTTATGTCTTCCTGAAAGAGCAGTATGGGCTATGGCAGAGGCAGATTGTGCTGCTCGAGGCCATTGCATATATTGACTATATATCAGATGCTCCAGCTATGCCCTTCCCATGCTTCCCACTCCCCTTACTAGTGGTAGGATTTCAGCCTGAGATGAATCCAGCTCAGTGGTTGTGAGCTCTTGCCTTGTCTAGCAGTCTTGGCTAGAGGTTTGCAAGAGCTTAAGGTGAGTTTTGAAACAACTCATGATGGAGGATTAGCAGAAGACCACTGGTTGCCACCACAGAAAACTTTATTATCTGAGTGCTAGAGAAAAATCAGACGGTGTGGCAGGTGTGGTGAACACAGAGACCAGGAAACCACAGTGAGGAGTGTAGCAGATGGGGGCACAGAAGCTTCCACATTGTTTGACTGTAAAATATACTCTGCATTAGGTGATATTTAGGGAGGGAGGGGAGCATAACAGCTCTTTCGTTTCAGTTCCTTCACATGCCAGAGCTCAGACATAAATATGGCTAACATTATGCCTCTGCATGATCAAATAAATACATAAATAAATAGACAGCTTATTTATGCATGGTTTGGCCAGCCACGGATTGGACTTCCCCTGCCAAAAAAGACCCCTCTCCCCCAAGAAAAATCTGGAGAATGAAAGTGCTTTTAAAATCCCACATACTGAGTATACTTATTTATGTTACAGACTGCTGCCCTTTTCCACCCAACACATGGTACGGATTATATTTAAATAAAGATTTAACACTCATAAATGGTTTCTTTTAATATTGCTGTAAAGTAATGGTTCTTTTATGGGCAAATTTAAATGTAATTCCCCTATGTACAGCTGTGCCAAACAGTATGGTATCATTTTTTGCTGCTATTAAGCAAGGAGGCACATTGACCAACAGTGCCTGTGGGTAGAGTGTGGATTTTATTAGCCAATATGAGCTGATGACCCCTGAGCAGAGTCAGCTTTTGCATCTTGTAAAGTCAACCATTGTAAAGGTACCACTGTGTGTGGATAGTGAGCGGCTTCCAGCTCGAAGCAGCTGAGCATAGCATCCTGGCTCAGGCAGCAGCAGCTCCTCTTCATCGTGCAAAGGCTTTTCCCAACATCACTACCTGCTCAGGCTTCACCTCCCTTGGCAGGGATGTGGCTAAGCTGGCTTTGCACAGACTACTGAAGAGCTCGTGTCAAACCCTATATGTACTGATTACCACCTCCCCCAGCAACTGCCCACCTGAGTCAGCATCAGATTCCCTGTGGCCCTGGACAGAAAGTCAGTTTTCTCCCTCCCATCCCTGCACAGAAGGGCTTGCATTGCTGCCTTATGTAGCCTAGCAGCAGCTGGCAAACAAGACTGTTTCAGATTAAAACTAGGAGTCAAGTTCCCAGCCCAGGGTATTCCATGGCACAGATACTCGCAGCTCTTTCCAGCCCAAGAAGAGGCATTTGGTGGCTTTTCAGAGCTCAACATGAACTTGTTTTCCAAAACTTGTTGTGGGACGGGTGATTACTGCCTGGTTAAAAGCATTCCTGACTTTCTTTTTTTTAACAAAAGGCAGAATTATTTTGTTGCCTTATTTTTCCAATGCTCTATTCCTTGCACTGAGATGTTATTGTCACTCTTGATATAATCACCCATGGGGGACTATAAACAAGGATGGGATGGGCCTAATTGTCTTAAAACAATGGTCTCTCCCCTTGCAAAGTGTTTACACTGCCACAAGATCTCAGATAACATCTAAGTAATTATTTATGCATTTTCCAGACATTATTTCCCTCCTCTTTTTTAAGAATCTTGGTGTTTGATGCTCAGAATACTGGAAGTACTTAACTAAATATCTCATCATAAACACCATGCCTACCCCTAGCCACTGGAGGCTCTCCCATGCTCTTCTACATTCCACGATAGGCAACCTCCTGCCAAAACAAACCTTGGTGGATCAATCACCCCTGTGGAATGAGGGATGAGAAAATGTTATTTAAACCCAGCTGTAGTGCAGCCACTTGGCACGGCTCATCACCATCAATACAACATATGAATATGAAACCTCTTGTTTACTTCAGTCAAGTTCTCACCAGCCAGCTAGAAGGCATCCCAAACTGCTTTTGGGTCTCGATCTGCCAAATCAACTCAGCATATTTCAGAAATGTTGTGAGTATGAAATATCGTGGTTTAATCCAAAACACGCACCCACATTGTTCGTTGTGTGCCTTACACCAGCTTGGGAGATGGTCAGCAAATATTTCCAGAGGTAGCTGGCTTGGGAATAATCAGCCAGGACCACATTTTCAAGGGCAGTTCTGGACCAAGCAAGGAGACCAGATGAGCAGCAACACTTTTCAGCAGGACTACTCAACTCAGTTTCATTGGTTCACTAAATAACTCTCAGACATTTATGTACTTTTACTCCCAAAATGAGATGACCAGGAGAAGTAGGACTTCTTCTGCCCGTTGCAGAGCACTGAAATCCAAGGACTCTTTTTTCCTCCCTTCTGTCTCACAGAGGAAAGAAGCTTCCCAAAATTCTCAACATAGATATTTACTCCAGAAAACATTACTATTTTAGTTTTTCTTTCTCTCCTTCCCACCTTGAACACATTAGTTAGCATCCTCTGGCTTTGGTTGATTCGTTTTGGTTTGACTCTTGCTTTTGTTTTGGTATAGATTTGAATATTTTCTTCCCATTTTGCGGATTTTGGACAAAAGAAAAGCATCACATTCAATTTTACAGCTACAGTTACTTCCCCATTTAACTGTGAAGCGTGCTATGATTTACAGTGGCATATATTTGGAAAACTGGGCCAAGGTTTTTATAACTGGATGCTCCTGAAACCCTGTTTAAATTTCTACGGGGGAATGCAGGGGCAGTGAAGGCTTCTTAAAATTAGGATTTATTTAAGAACCTGACAAGAAGCCCAGAAGCTTAACTTTATGCCCTGGTGTTGGAAATCTTAGCCCAGATTTACATTTTAATTCATCTGTCAGCACAAGCTCTGCGTAATGCAGAATTTCACTCTTTCTTTCCCCCCCACCTGCTCATGGAACCTCAACTACCAAATTCCACCTCCTTTTCATTAGGAGCCTGGCACTTCTCAAAGGACTTGAGCTGCATGGAACTGCTCCTGTGAAAGCTGAAACCAGAAGAAAATGCCTGGGCTTTCTGGTTTCATTGCACAGCCAAAAAGTCAAGTTCATTTTGCTGCAATTCAGCATGTCTCAGGAGCCAAGGCAAAGCTTTCTGTGAAACTGTGCTCAATTTAAAGTGAATGTGGATGGCGGTGGTAACAGGGAGTAGGCACCAACAATCCTAGTTTCCTGGGTAGTTTCAAAGCTCAGCATAAAAATGCATAAAACTCTAATATAGCTAAACTGTAAACTGGAAAAGGTTTTACGTATCAACATTTTGAACTGCACCTAGAAAAGAAGTGGAAACAAAACCAAAATGCTGAACTACGCTAAATATTTTCAAGGAAGAAGGCAACTGTCTGCTGTCCTGATACACATACGTCTCATGCACATTGCTCATCTCTGCTTTGCCTTTGTTGCGAAGGTAAAAAAGCCATCATATACATGAGAATGGGGTGGAATTCATCTATGTGAAATGCTAGAGATCAACACATAAAACCTACTCAAAATAAAATGAACTCCATGCCTCCTTTAGCTCTGGCACCAGAATTGCCTCCTAAGCCTCAGGAAATTCTGGCTCCCTTCATCAAGGGGTTAAAAGCCACCATGCTGGGAATAATACATATTTCGCTCTTTCCTTTTCATACTCCCTGGTGGTTAATGACATCCAGTCCCATCTGGATACCAAGCACCATGAACGAATATATCCTGCAAAGAATGTTACCGAGATAATTGCCTTTGATGAAAATCAATTGCATGATGTTCACATTACAGGCCTTTTTAAGCCAGTCACTCATTTCTTGAGATTTAGGCTTCAGTAGTTTGAAGACAAGTGTATACAAATGCATTTAGTAATGCAACACTTACACTATAGCATCACTGGTGTTTTCTGCCTTTCTTCTATACTTTTGATGGGTACAGTGCTTTACAAGCATTGGAAGACTGGCCACATTCAGAGTCCTTTCACAAAAACATGATCTTGAGCAGAGTTTTGGAAACAATCCACCCATCACTGGCAGCACAGAAGGATGGGGAACAATGGAGTGGAAGATGTGGGGACAGCCGTACTAGAGCTGAGCTCCACAAGCTTTTATTTCTGCCCCAACTCACTCTGCAGCAGTTAACAAACGCACTGGCTTTTTGAAGTGACCTAAAGAAAACAGGTATCTAAATTAGGGAGAAATTAATTCCATCAGCCCATGGGCTGTCTGATTCTTTGCATTTTCTGTGATAGAGTTCATACGGATAAGTATTTCTACATCTTTTCTGAGTGCTTCCCCTTGATCAAAATACAAACACATACAAAAACCCATCCCCAAATTGACACACTCCCTTGTCCCTGTTTTGCCTCTTCTGTTTCCCTTCTCCTTAACTTCAGCCTTAGTCATACCAAGATGAGTTGAAGGACTCAAAGGCCAAAAGCTCATTTTTGTAAGGCTTCAAACATCACCCTGGGCCTCGTCCTCACAGTCCATTTTTGTAGGTCTTTCTTGCCTGCAAAATATTGCTAACGTGCATTTTGTGAGTCGACTGCTTCTCTTTTTCTTTCTTTCCTAAGGTTTTCATCCTTCTTGTGGTATTCTGGTGATGAAAAAGCTAGATCATTTTTTGTCTATGAAAAGTACCCACCCTATGTCTCCAGGCTGCATCCTATTTGCTTGCTAAGAAAATGCTAGACAGCTTGTAGCATCCAAGCCCCCAGTGAGGTTCATGCTAAGATCAAGAAACCAGTCTTCCAGAAGAATCAGCTAGCTTACTAGTATGCCATTTTAGAAGTGGCATGTTGTTTTAACACTTGGAAAAATAATCTGTGTGCATGAAGTAACATAAAATATCAGAAAAATATTACAGCTGCCCATATCCTTATAGCTTTCATTACAATAGGAAATTCTGATCCAGAATATGAACAGAGTCTGTGATTTCATCAATGAGAATCAAATGTTCTGTTATATTAGGAGCATGACTCACTTGGTCATCTCAGCATTGTGTTACCTCTGCTCCCCATGACCGAGTCCCCATCCTCCTGCCCTGGGACAGCACAGTGCCAAGACATTCTTGGACTTCACTGCAGCTTCCTATAATGCCCCTGTGGACTTGGCGAGAGCAATTTTGTCCACACAGAAGACACAAAAATACATACTGTTCATTGTTGATTAGTACAATAATGCAGATTAAGCTGAGTCACAAACTTGCATTAGCCAATGCCTAAAACAATAACCAAACCTAAAAGCTATCAAAACCTAAAAGTGATCAACCAGATGAGGTTTTGCTTTTCAAGCAGCAGCTGGGCTGATTTTCATTGCTACTTAAATGAGCCAAGTGCTACCCCTCTTCTCCTTTTTCTCCCAACATCCATTCCTGCTCAGAAGCCTCCCATAAGGACTTGGTTGTTCTTCTCTAGAAAAAGGGAACACAGTCCCCAGGTTGGAGGTATTTTGTTCAAAAGAACAAATATTCTGTGCCTGTCAGGACAATGGCCTCAGAGCCAATGCAGGACTGGAAGAGAGCCTCAGGGTATGCGAACAGACAGTGCAGAGTTGGCAAATGTCGGGCAGTATCAGAGCAATCTCTTTGGCTTCAGTTCCCTTTGAAACACATGGACATCTGCAACAAATTCCACTGCAAAGTAAATCAACTCCTGCAATAACACACAGGGCTGGGGAGGAGGTGTGAATTCCTGACAGAACTTGAGGAAGGATTTCTTTTTTGGAAAGATGTATGGCACAAAGTTGGTGAGTCACATACCTTGCTCTGGCTCAAAGCTGAAAGCATTTAGGAAACTAGGAGCCAGGACAATGACTCTGGTGCTTGCTTGTTTCTGTATCTGCTCCTCCAGTTAAAATGCCTTTCCAACAGCCTTGTAACACTTGTGGTGTCACCCCTGAGGTAGGCAGTGAGGTAGGAAGAAAGACAAGACTCAGAGAGACAAGGTAGAGAAAACCTCAAGGAAGAAATTGCATGGCAGGACACAGAAAGTAGAGGTGTTGTTTTTCTCTGTGGTTACATACTTGAGGGGACAAAAATCCATTTATGAATAACAAACTCTCAGGTATACCACTTTGAGTGGTTTGACAAAGAGGCATGAAGAGCTAGACTTGACATGGCAGCACCTTTCCAAGGCCTGGGAATCAGCTGTTTGAAAGCCTGACCGAGATGGCCTGTACATGACTCATATTTGCTTTTGACTGTCATTTGGGAAGAAAAATGTCTGTATGCCCACAAATGAATTCACCTCAACACTCCCATACACTGAGCAGCTTTCAGAGGGCTGATTCAGAAGGTTGTGGCTGAATGTTGGTGTGCCACAGCCCTGCCAGTGTGTGACCTACTACAGAGGACCACTGTAACACATTCACAGACTAGCCAGAGCTTTGAGGGTCTGGCTGAGGTCCAGCTGTTTACTCTGTCTCTTCCAGAAGGTCTCTGGAACCACAAGGAAGTACCAATCTTGACTCTGGGTCAGGCAGGGGAACAGCAGAGCTTAACATAGAGGCCAAATGGAATAACCAGGATGGGGCTGGGCCGATATGCAACCATTTTTTGGATACTGGGAAACATCCCACTAGAGATATCACAGAGCAGGACATCTCATACCTCAACAAGCCTTTCTCTAAATACAACATGACAGGGCTACATCTGCCATCACACCATCATAGATGGTCCCAGTTCACTAAGCAGTAGTGTGAGACAGAGTAAATGGCAGATACTCGCCATGGGTGTTGGGGCATCTCTTCACAAAATTGCCGCAGGATTTCTCACAG
This sequence comes from Psittacus erithacus, assembly GCA_009867235.2. Lineage (NCBI taxonomy): Eukaryota > Metazoa > Chordata > Aves > Psittaciformes > Psittacidae > Psittacus > Psittacus erithacus. The sequence goes on from WYDI02031368.1 coordinate 37,992, forward strand.
TAGAAAAAAGCCCTTGGTTTTCCAGTGTCCTTCAAAAGAACTCCATGCATCACATAGTATGTTACTCCATTTATTCATACTGGCAAGATGAGACACCGATCTTACCCTACTAGAATCTGTAGAAAACCAATATCCTGTGGTAAAGCTTCAGCCTTATGCTTCTTTTTTAATATAAGCTGTCATTACTGAATCACAATATTACCCAGATCTGTTTTACATGAGTCCTTGGCAAGACAATGTCAGCTGTACTTAATAAACAGGGTCTGCATTTATCGATTCAACAATATTGTAAAGGCTAAAGTGTCATCTGGCATTACTAGAACATCGAAACTGCACATCAGATGCAAGGCAAACATCAGTTGCTAAAGGACTGCATTACCTGCTAACCCAGAAGAAAAAGCAGCGTGTGAAATTTCGATCAAGAATCCAGGTCCCAACAATTGAGCAAGAAACAGGTTTCCTCTGTGACCGATCTTCCATCCCCCAAGTTGGAATGGGTGTCATGGCCCTGTGCTTACTTCGTAACAGCATCCAGTGCAGACTGGGTGTGCAATCCTTTCTTGGCCATGCTCCCCTGGGGCACCCCTCTCCATCCCAGAGCCATTGAATGAAGCAGCTGTTATAGGAAATTGGCTCTTCCCATTCTGCTTCTGTGCAGGAGTCACTGGGGTGCTTCTCATTGGATTTATTTATTCTCTATCTTCTTTTTCCAGCAATTCATGGAGAATTTCACTTGAAATAATGCTCTCTTCTTCGGTTTTCATGAAGAATGTATCAGCTGCGAAAACCATAGCTTTTGCCTCAATTAGCTGAACAATAATAGCGAGAGAGAGGAATTATGCCAGTTATGAGAGGTCTGTGGCTTGAAAACATGATGAATGCTGCAGTTACAGACATCTACAAAGGCATTTGTATCAGCGCACTGGCCAAGCAGGCTCCAGCTTTGGCCCTGAATGGAGCGAAGATTAGGACCCTGTGGAAATGATAGCTAGAGATAACTAAAAACCTCTGATATATACCAGAAGGCAGTGGGTGATTAGCACCAAACATCTCTAATGGCAGTACTTACTAATTGGACAGCTTTTCATTACAAATGTAAAGGCCTTTCAATATATTTTCATACCCAGCCACCAACAGGTTTTATCTTCCGTTTAAGGACACTACATTTTGGGCAGAAGTCTCTGTGGCATCAGGGAAGCAAAAAATAGAGCTGATGAGTAATTTCTTGGCACCCAGGATGTTCCATCCAAAGCCTCTCAGTTTGCATTAATGTTCTTCCAAGGCCAGGTTCTGTCAGCCACTGCCTGGATTCCTTAGGATGTTCCTAGAAAGTAAGGCTTTTATCTACAGACCTGTACAGAAAGTGTGTCTACATGCAGGGTGTAAACTAGCACATGACAATCCATGAAGATGAATGCCAGGCAAGAATATGTACCATAGGTTCCCACCAGCACTTCATAACCTCGCAATCCATAGTGAACCTCGTGAGAACACCTTTGAAAAAAGACACTGCTGAATACAGGAATCTCCCAGATTGGAGGACAATACAATTACCTCAAAATATGTTGGTTTGGGTCTGATTCAAGCCAAAGGTGCTGTTCTGGACACACACATACAAATCCCCATGAAATAGAAATGTCACTTTTTTGGCCAGGTCTACCACTGAGGCAAATCAGAAGTGAAATAGCATCGAAGCTAGACATGGAGACCTCCTGCAACACCATAAAGTGTTTTGGTTTGGAACTCCATGTGCACCCTGCCCCAGTGTCTTTGGGGAAGAATCTCATTTGTCCTTACATTCCTGACCTACACTATTATAGACCTCAGCCTGCTTCTTTTGCAGCGACCTTTTAAAGGGGCTGAGTTAAATTGTCCAGAGATGTCAACAAGTTGTGAGAGGCAGGCTCACACTGGCAGCAATTACCAGAGGGCAATGATCAATGGGGGTCTTTTGTTAGCATTACAGGATCACTATTGACTCAGGAAGGAAGTGCCCCCATGGTTTAAGGCTGAGCTGAAATGGACAGGCAGCCTTGCCCTTGGCTGCTCACAAGCCACTAACCTACACTTATCTCATTAATTATTCCTGTCCAAATGGCAGTGATCGTTATGATCCACAATCAGCTGAGGAAGAAGAGGTCACAGCAAACACAGAGGCTCCATTTACCAATCCAGAACACGCATCCTCTCTCCTATTTGCATCCGGACTATTGTTTGACGCCGATGCTGTTCCTTTGACAAACAGGTAACAACACATGACAGCCACACTAGCTCTCTACAGAAAAAACTGATAGAGCTGACATGTTTTTCCACTTATGGAAGCAAACCTACAAGGCACAGTGACCTTGCTAATTGTGTAGATGGGAAGAGGGGAATAGTCTTCACGTTCCAGTGCACCCAGATTGCTTTGATCCTCGCATACTCCTATTCCAAACTACGGACAGAACCGTCAATGGTTTACAAGATGCTTGATACACAATCCCGTTGCTTCAGAAGTGTAGTTTGTGCAAGGGAATTTATAGGAAGAAAAGACATTTGACAGGAATAAAAGACATTTGAGGGATAAGGGCTTATGGATGGAATGATGGAGTCTCCTATTAAAGTCACCTTACGCTGCTGAGGGATAAATCACTCCCTTGAACATATTGCAGTCTGTTGTAAAGGCAGATGATTAGTATGACTGAGAATCAAACCACACTCTGTTCTTACCCCCCACTGTGTTATTTTTCTCCCTTGCATTGAATTGTTCAAGCCACAGCATTTTAAATCGAGCTCTGATTTAAGAAAGGGAAGAACATACAAAAGGAGCAGTATATTCCAAACACACCCTGCCCTTCAAGCTTAGTGCTCCCCAGCCACTTCAGAAAGAAGAAAATCATGAGCCCCAGAGGAAACCTTACAATATGCACTTGCAAAGTGAAGTTTGCCACGTGTATCCAGCTGGGAAAGGAAAACTCCCCAGCACCTCTGCTCAACACCCTGAGCCCTGGGGGGGAACGCATTTGCAGAACAGTTGCTGTGCCCCAGTCTACCCAGCTAACTAACCAGGGAACAGCAGATAGCCTTAGGAGTTTCAAAATATAAAGGAAGGCCCCCGCCAGGAAGCTATTTCCTTCTCTAAGCTGCATTTGTGCAGAGGGTTTTTTCCCCCACTTCTCCCCTCAGGGGGTATACAATATGAAAAGAAGGGGCTTTCAACATCTGCTCTACATTGTTGTTTTCTTAACTCCACTGATTTTTTTTCAAGATCCTTACTCAGTGCCTATAGCTGATGCAGTGTCCGCATTTTCCTGACAAGCAACTGTCAGACCTGGTACTGTCTGTTGAACAGGAATGCCATCAGCCTTTCATAAAAGCACGTGAAGCAGGGAAGACCCAGCATTTACAGACTGGGTTTAAGCCAGACCCCACTGCACCAAAAGCACTCTACAATTTTCTTCAACAGCCCCAAGAAGTGACTGAGCAGAGATTTAAATGGTTCTTTCCTATGGCAGTCTCCAACAGCAACCAAAGTGGGAGATGGCATAGGCGGGGATGACCATGTGCTCTGAGGAGCTGCATTGGTTTTCAAATACTCCCCACTCCATGATCTTCCAGCAAACAATCAAGGGAGTTTAGCAACTGTCATTGTACTGCTACAGCATCAGTCTAAAAACACCAGCTGGGATATGTATTAGTCAGCTAAAAATGGTCCCACATGGGAACCTACCATCCTCCGGGGTCAGGGATAGTGCTGACCAAACACTGTTGTTTCTGTTTAGGGGAATCTGGCTGTGTGAGAGATGAAGAAAAATCACCACAAGCAAGACTGGCATCTTTTGTTCAGGGCACAGGCATCAGAGGTTCATATCATTATAATACCACTACTACCACAAAGAACTCGTATTCAGCAAGAGATGATCCCTCTCCCAGCTAGCTTCCAGACACAGAACACTCCCTCAGATAACACTGAAGGGGACCAAGGAGGGAAGGGGAAGGCAGAGAGGGCACTTTGCTGAGACTAAGGATGGCTTCTGCCACCACAACAGCCACCTGCCTCATCAAGGTCTGTTTAAGTACATTTCCACAGGCTGTGAGTGACATCAGTGATATCAACAGTGATCTCAACAGACACCTTTGGAGAGCGCTTCAAACTGGGAGTGGGTAAAGGGCCAAGTTACATGGAAGCAAATCTATATAAATCATATTAATAGCTATAAGCTGGCAGGGGCAGCCATGGCGGACAGTGGGCAGCCTTGTTGTCTGAGAGGCAGCCATAGCCAGCTCATCTGCCCTGGCAGAGGAGAAGGGTCACCAGCACAGCTGGGCAAGCTATGGCTCCCTACCAAAGCCCTAGCAGAGGGTGGCCACTCCCCCATCAGCAAGAGCCCATCAGCGAGACAGGACAAAACCTCAGCCATGCCTTCAAAGCTGTGCTCTGCTGCACCCTGCACACCATTGAGCCTGTTTACATAAAGCCATATTTTGTTTTCCTTTCCTTTGCAGAAAGAACACTGCCCATCTCTGGAGGCAGACGTGTTTATCAAGACGTGTATCTCAAATCCTGACATGAGATCCACAGCCTCTGGTGCAGCTGAAAACCAGTCTGTCAACACCTTGGAGAGAGTGAGCCAGCGGGACCGGTGGGGGACCAGCCTGGCCAGGGGCCCTGCCAAAACCTACAGGAGGAGGGAAAGTCAAACTCAAGCCAAACAAACCTTTTCCGTCCACTCTGCTCAGAGTCTGGTGGTGGCACCCAAACCACAAATCAGCCAGTTCTTATGTGAAAGGAGAAGCCTTTTCATTATCATTTGAACTCCCCCCACCCTTCTCCATCTGGAGAACTGCTCTGCCCATAAGCCCATGAATATATCACTGTATTAGGCCTGAAAGTTTATGTCAGAGGGATGTTGAAGCCTTACCATGCTGACAGTTGCCCTCTTAGGAAATAAAACACCCTCTGAGGGATCGCTGCTGCACTTGATGATCAGTCCAAACGTAAAAATACCGAGGGGCAGAGTAAATCCTTCAAGCAGAGACCTGCCAGAGAGGGGAAGGGGGTGATCACAGGTTAAAGAGACTTTTTGTTAGTGCTTTCAGACTCCATCTGCTGCTCCCAAGCTGCAGCGACAAGAAGGATGGTTTCTGGGACAGCAGAGGGTCATGGAAACACTCATCAGTGAATGGAGTCACCCACTGTCCCTGGGGCACTGGTGCAGTTTGAATGCCATGATGGGCTCTTCCACCTCATTTTCCAGAAACACCAGCTCTGGAAGCAAGAAGGGGAAAGACAAGGAATTTGCAGGCAATTCATTTCACAGACCCAGGGAAGGAATGAGAAAAAGAAGGAAGAAAATAGAAAAAGAGAAATAAAGAAATCCTGCTTTCTAGTGAAATGCAGTTCCTCTGAGTTACATGGAAAATGTTGCCCATATCTGTGCAAAATTCCACCAGACATATTGCTTATCTGGTAATCATCAGTCAGTTACATTTGCACTCAACTAAACTTCCTGAAGCAAAGCAATCTCCAAATCACCTCTTGCATAAATCACCCTTTCTTCTCCACAGCTCTTCACCCCAGCATCTTCCCAACCCTTCTCCTCCCTAAGGCTCTGAGGCATAGGGTAAGGTACCCAAAGGGGACAATTGCAGTTCTCCCATGGGAGATGCGTAGCCAGCATTCCAGGAGACTCTTGTCCTTGAAGCCTGGAAAAATGACAAATAGCTGGAGAAAAAAGGGCACATGCACAAAAATGACACAGCTGTCACAATTACCTAGGGGAAGATTATGGTTGGATGTGGACAGATACCATCTCAGCCCTTATGCAGTTTTAGACATCCATGAAGATGGATTCCAGGATAGAAACCCTACCTTCTCAATCCTTTGGAAAACCGCCTTTCATTCAGAACACCTCAACCTTCCTGCTTGTGGGTATATGATGAGAACACATACTCGCCACTCCTGATCGGCAGGGAAAGCATAATTCCCTGGCTTATCCACTGAGATGGTATGTCCTAGCCCTGGACATGTTAATGGCCCTTGAGCTGTACTTCTTACACTTAATATAAGGCAATTTTTTATGTGCTTTTGATTATTGTTTCTCTTCTGAAGCTTCCTGTTGCTTTTTGCGTTGTGACATGGGTACAACAGCAACCGAATCCTTATTCTTCCTCAGTCACTGGCACACAGAACAAACTGGGCAGGAGGAAATCTCGTGACATCTGATATCACAGATGGGGTCTAAACAGACATAAAAATGTGAGAAAAGACACATTTTCATGGGCCACCTGCAGAAATACAATGCATAATATTTCTCTGGACATCCACTGGGCTTGCAGGCTTCTCTTCTTTGGGCCACCAAGTTTTTCTTCCAAGATAAAACTAGAGAGCATGGGACTAAACTTGCTAGCTTGAAGTATCCTATTCCCAGTGCAACTGCAAGATGGTTTCTGTACTTAGGGTCTCCCAAACTTATCTAAGCCTTACCTAAGTCTGAACGGATGGATCTAATATGCCCAGGGAGAAACATTTCTGAGTTTAGGCTCATAAGAAAGAAAACTTCCTTGGCTCACCCATAGCTCATGGGTTTGGTTATTTTCCAAAACAAAAACCCCAAACTTTTTTCTTCCCCCTTCTGCTCCCCCTTCCTGCAGCTCAGTTTCAGCATCAACCACAGCATTCATTCCCATGCACTATTCAAGAGCTGCAACTTATGATCTTCGCACCAACCGAACTTCTGTTTATAACCCCACAGCTGGTTATGATGAAAGGGGCTTCCACTTTCAAAAACAAGCATCTGCCTCTTGCTCTGATTTTCCACTCAATACCTAGGAACAGTACAGCAACGGGACCATATTATCAAAAAATACACGAAAACTTTTTTCCCAGAGTTTATCCAGAAACTATCCAAACACTGTGCATAAGCTTCCACAAGAGGCTTTATGTTGGCAAACAGATAAAGAACACAGTGGGACAGATTTCCTAAATGGGCTAAGTCAGCACTGTTCCCTTAACTTCATTCACGTAGTGCAAGTCTGGCCTGAGATATCTAAGCCACAGGCACCATGATCAGGAGCTAAATCAGAGCCTGCAATTCCCATTAGTAGTCCTTGCAGTAGGAATCTTTGCTGGAAATGCCAGGTCTTGGTGCTTCCTGAAGTACGAGTAATTACTGGGGATGTCAGGAAAAAGATCCTCTGGGATGCAACCATGCACGTACCTACTTTGGCACACCAGGCACACCTTTGCAGGGAGCCTGGCTCACTTTTCAGTGTAACAAAACACTGAATGTCTGCCTTCCAGGATGATATTTTGTGCATGTAGATGACAGTATGGGCAAAATGTCAGACTAGTCATTTTATCTGGCTGGTGAAGAATGAGGCTTGCAATGTCTAAGCTATAATATGTTATCCTTTGGAAAGATCACATCACCATCGATAAGCAAAATGATCAAAACTGCTTTTCGACTGTGCTTGCAATAAGCACAGAGCATCTCTGGAGCAGAGGCCTTTCTTTGCCTGCGCTGCACATCATCTGTGTTATCAGCCTCTTCACTGTAAGCTCACAGTGAGGCTTGTTATGATCCCTCTGCATGCAGAGAGCAATGCACCAAGGGCTGGAGGAGGATGAGAAAGCATCTGAGCTTCTTTGCCGAGTGTTTCCTGTTTCATTTGTTTCTTTGTTTTGAAAAAGAGAAGAAAGGATCTGTCTTGAATGTCATGTATAGAGACCCTGCCTCCGAGACCGCTGCAGTGCTCCTATTCAGCCCCAAGCATCCCTGCGCTCAATGGCCTTTTATCTCCGGATCACTGACATGACAGGAACTGCGGTTACCATGTCACCGGCAGCTATTGCAGGCTTGGAGGGATCAGGACCTTCAGCCACAGGTTATGGACTCCATACATATTCACAGAGTCTGCTAAGCTCCATGATCACACAGACCCCAAAATGTAACGCTGGGAATGCGTCCACCTTCCCTAGCGCAGCATTTGCATTATCCCATATGCACGAAATCTAAATATTTAACCTTTTTTTTACAGTGTTAGAAGAAATAATTTAGACGCCCATGAATGTATTTTGTGTTTAGTGAGCTACAGTCTTTCAAGAGCACTGTGAAACCACTGACAAATGGATCGGGTCTCTTTTACCTGCTCTGGCCTACAACTCACTGTTAGAATGGCTCAGATCACTTTTTTCCGAGAGTTTTGTTTATTCTGGGGTCGGCTATTTCAGCTTGTCACTTCCTTGCAGCTGGTTAAGCCATCGCACCAGTCAGAGCTTTCAAGCAGGCACATGAGCAGGTTATTGATGAAAATGTCAACAGAAAGCAACTGGGCAAATTTGCCTTTTGCAGCCATTTGGGTTCCCAAAACTCCACCTCATGAGTGATGCTGAGGAGAGCTCAAGGAAGTATCAAACCAGACAAACTGGAATGGCTACAAAACTCAACTGAAAATACACTGAAAATATACTCCCGGTGGTATCCAGCTCCATTTTGTGCACCCATTGCCTGCTTTGTGTTAACAGCTCTCTTTTGAATTAAAAGCAAAGTTTGCAAGACCGCCACAATCACGCCTGCATCCAGATGCCAGTGAGAGAGCCTGCAGCTTTTCCAGCATTGTCTCACTGTTTCCCGCGAGCAAAGTGATGTGAGAATCTTCCCAGGCCAGCTACAATCATTTCCCAAAATTGTCTTGGTCTTTTTCAAGCTGTAGAAATGGGGGTGGGAAGGGGCTGGAGGATGAGTTCCCCGGATAAAGCTAAAAGAATCGGGGTACAGGTGTGGAAATATTGCAAGTTTTTTCTCTAGAGCAACTCGGCTGCCCCTAACCCAGCTTTTCACCGGCTTTCCCACTGTACGCCACAAACCCGGCCAGGAGAGTTCGGATGAAGACGAAAACCTGTTGAAACCTCACGGCTCCTCCGTCCTTGCGCCCCGTCCCCCTCCACCGACGCAGCCCGCGGTGGGGAGCATGGACCGGCCCTGCGGAGCAGCTCTCTCCGTGGTGTCTGCTGCCCCCTGGCGGCCGCATCCCGGCATCGCGAGGCGCGGAGGCCTCTACATGCATGCACGTACATACGGGCGTGTGTCTATGCAGAGGCATGTGCACCCATGTACACTTGATATTTGTAGCTATACACACACATACATACGCACATATAAATATACACTCATATATATATACATACATCTATAAATATATAGACGTATACATAGATGTGTGTGTGTGTATGTGAGTGTGTGTATATATATATATTACATATGTGTCCCTGAGCAAGAAATTTCTCATCCCAGCCCACCCCTGTGGTGTTTATAGCTTTAAAGACATACAGCATAAGACTTCAGGAGCATTTAACAACACTGCATAATGCTCTCAAATCAGAGACAAACAAATAACACCTAATGACGGATGCGCACCCCCCCAAGCTGAGCAAACACATCTTCTGCATGGAAAGAAACAATCCGAGTCACAGCAGTAACCACAGCCCAAGATGTGTGAGGTTTGTTTGAAAGCCTTATTTTTCTTTGTTTTCTTTTTGGTTTGTTGGTGGTTTTGGTTTTGTTAGGTTTACAGCTCCCCCCTTCCCTTTCTTCCCCCCGCAGGGAATTGTTTTCCCTTGTTGAATTTGCAGATGTGACACTGTGGGAAAGATGCCGAGCTGTACTTTGCCCTGCTCCATTGCCCTCGGCATGGATCTGGCTGTTTTCCGGCCAACATTCTTGCACAGTCCCTTAACTTCACAAAAAGCTGAGGGTTGAGGTGGGGAATTTCAGAGTTTCACCGCTGCAGGCAGACAGCCCGTGCTATAGAAACAAACAAACTGTGCGGTACAAGCAATTTAAAGTCACAATTCTTGGACTCGACATGAAAACAAAGCAGACCAGAAAACCACAGGCTCAGTGCTCAAAACCCTGAGGGTGCAAAGTGATCTGAATAAAACCAAAGAAAGGGGTGTCCAAGCACAGGCCAGAAATGAGGGAATATGGGAGAAGGTCTGGGAGAGGCTAGGGACCAAAGGATTAGGAAGAGAAGGAGAGAAAATGGGTGGGAAGGCCAGGGGCCAGGGCTCTGCGGTGACCCTAAGGAGCTCACCAGGCATGGCATGTGTTTCACCACAGGGCCTGCTCCACTCCCAGCACACTCCCTGGGAATGAGCCATGCATCGGGAAATGGAGGAGGGAGGTCCGGTTCTGCACGGGGTCAATTACTTCTGATTATTTAGGGATGGGAAGGGGAATTCTTTCCAAGGCCTGTGGGTAATCAGGCCTGTGCGCTGAAGCGTGGCGTTTGTTTCTCCATGTTACCATAGCAGGTATCTCCCCTTGCCTGCGCAGCCATCTCTGTTTTCCTGAGCCCTCCCCAGCTCAAGGCCCCTTTCCCTTCTCACCAAACTATGCTGTCATTCCTTGAGGGAGCGAATTCCAGCCAGCTATTCTCACAGGAGCCTTCCTTATTTAGAGAGAAACCACAAGCCAGGGAGATCTGGGATGGGAGGAGAGAGCAAAAGGGATCAAGTTTGTTTAGAAGCAGCAGCTAGACAGCTGGGAGATTTTTCAGTTGGGTTATGTTTCTGTTTGGGCCATGCTTTACAACCTCGAATGAAAACAAATCAGGGTTGTTTCCTCTCTTTCCTCTCTCTTGGAATGTCTGTTTAGGATTTTAAAGGAGAGAGGGAACTCCACATGGGTTCTCAGGGATTGCTGCTTCCCCAGAGCCTGCAGGCTTTTTATCCCCCTGCTAACCTCTCCTGCACATGCTTAGCCCCACAACACAGAGAGATTCATTAAACTACCCTGTCAGTGGCTGAAAAGTCAGCTTTTCATCCTTCTCTTGGAAAGAGAAACGTTTTTCAAGTCTTAGATCACTGCAGGATAAACCACTGTGGACCGCCACACCACTACCATCAATTTTAGGGTTTCTTCCAAGCCACAAAAGCAGAATAAACCCCCTAAACAAAGAAAAAGTCCTCTCCTTGCTCCATTCCAACATCACATTTATTTTTTCACGGGATGAATTCTAGATGCAAAGTATTGAATTCAAACCCTTTCCGCATACACGAGCACTCAGATCCGGTCTCAGCCCTACTCCGAGATGCACTCACGGACACGGAGTGTGATTGTGCCCTTGCGCACCGTGGGGCTCCTCGGCCTCACTAAAAACTGTTGAAACGGCAAACTGTACCCTGCGGCCTCAGAGCGCTTCGTGTGCTGAACTACACTGAAACAGCTGAGAGAAGGGACCGCAAGCTCCGCGGGGAGAGGGGACAAACGCAAATCCCGCTGAAGCGCGATGGAACGGGCGGCAGGACGCGAGAGGACCGGAGGCGGCAGGAGGAGAAGGGTGCTCGCTGTGCCATCCCCAGGGCTTGTGGGCAACAATAAGCAGTGACTCGAGCGAGCCTCGGGGACGCTCTTTAGGGGACAGTCTTCCTTTTTACGCCTGTGTCGGTTCTCCTAGGGTGCCCCAACGCCGCTGCCCCCCGGCAGCCCCATCGCCGGCTCCGGCAGTGGCGGCTCCAGCCCCACTCTGAAGGGCCCTAGAGGGGGGAGCCGCTCTCGAGCTGTCACGGCAATATCTCCGTGAAGCGACTCGCTCCGGTGCCCGGCCAGGGAAGGAGGAAAACCCGCGCCGGAGCTGGTTTTCTTTGTGTAATTCACTCTAATTAAACGCGGCTTCCCCTAGTCAAGGAAGGGAAAGCCGCTGGGTGCACAATTCAGGGCTGGAAGGGCAGCGGAGCTCCCCATTGCCCGCGGGCTTCGCTACCGATTTTATTACAAGTTTTTGTGCCGGGACGACGTGGACAAAGTGCTAAAACACAAAAAATCAAACCCCAAGCGGCGCGGCCACCCCTGTTCCCCCGCTACCAGCCTGGCCGCGGCGGCCCGTGGGTATTTCCAGCAACCCCGAGCGCCAAAGCCCGGCGCAAAGCTCCTCTGCGGAGCAGCATCCCCGCATCCCCGCTGCCGCCGCCTAGCCCGGTCGCCCCGCGCCGCTGCAGCGCCCAGCGCAGCCACGGGATGGCGCTCGCCGCCACTATGCCCCCCCGAAGCCCCGCTATTTGCATACGCCGCGCGGATTGGTGAGCGTCATCACTAGCGTCATTTTGACGTCAAAGGCTCGCCGACCAATGGCTCAGGGGCGCCCCGCCATTGGCTGGCGGCGGGGATGTCAATCAGGTGGGATTTGCATGCCGGGCGCGCCGCCGTGGGAGCGGGGCGCGGAGCAGGGGGGCTCGGGGGAGACGCGCCGGCGTCCGCTGGGCACACGGGGTCACTGCACGTAACAACGAGCCATCCGTTAACGCCCAGCCCTGTGTGCGGCTCTGCAGCGGATCTGCTCTCTATTCGCACATGTAACTGATGAGGAACTGCGCCCGCCGGGCGCTCATAAACACAACACCGCGGGGGTGAAACACACACACCCGCGTGCGTGTCCGTGCGGGGTTAAGCGGTGGCGAGACCGTGCGATCGGCTCCTCCACAGGAGGTGAAGTCGTAGGACACCACACACACTCCCACCATCCCGGCCGGTCCGTTCGCATAGCATCTCCCCACGGGGTGTGAGTCGGGATAGTAGGAGTCCCAGTCCCCTTCGCAGCTTTCCGGCCTCTCCCCGCAGCATAAACGCCAGGCCGCGGGAGAGCCCTGCACCAGAGAGCGCTCCTCCGGTGGGGCACCGCTGAGCGTGGCTCCTGCAGCGGGAAAAACGACCCCGAGTACCCTGCAGCCGGCCGCTTACTGCAAGCACGGGAAGCGGCGGTTTCGAACGAGAGGGCTCCGGGCTTCCCCCGGCCCCGCCGTACACAGGGGCCGCTCGCCTCCCCGGCGCCCCGGCGCTGGCGGCACGCCATGCGTCATCGCCGGGCGCTGTCCGTCATTCTCCCCCGCCTCCGACGTCACCGCCGTTGAGCACCAATCAGCGGACGGGCTGGGAGAGTGCGGGGACGGTGATTTATGCTCTTCGGAAAGCGACGGGGAGAAAGGCAGAAGCCGACGGCGGGTCCTGGGCAACCGCCCCCCTCCCCTCCGCCCGGACGCGGCCCGCTACTTGGGGGAATGAATCTGGTGAAGGGTCTGGAGCCCAAGTCTTATGAGGAACGGCTGAGGGAACTGGGATTTAGCCTGGAGAAGGCTAAGGTGGGACCTTATCGCTCTCTAAAACTACTTGAAAGGAGGTTGCAGTGAGGGTATCTGTCTCTTCGCCCAAGTAACAAGTGATAGGAAAAGAAGTAACAGCCTCAAGCTGCACCAGGGGACAATTCGACTGGTTATTAGGGAAAATTTCTTCACCAAAAGGGTGATCAGGCGTTGGAACAGGCTGCCCAGGGCAGTGGTAAAATCACCGTCCCTAGAAGTGTTCAGAAACCATGTAGATGAAGCCCTCAGTGACAAGGTTTAGTGGTGGACTTGGCAGTCCTGGGGTAAAGGTCTTTTCCAACCTAGTTAACTGCATGACAAGCAGAAATACCAGCGGCCGCTCCACACAGAGCACGCAGTGAAACAACTCTGACACCACTCAGCTCCAGCCGAGGGGGCACAACGCAGCTGTTTTAACGAGGGGACCAAACCAGCCCCAGGTGTACCCTGAGTCTCATTGCCCTTATTCGCTGCAGAAATAGAAGCCAAGCAGCCTCCAAGAGGGGCTGGGTGACATCACAGGGGAGGAGCTGTTTCGTCACGGGTCGGGGGTACCGAGGTCTGTAGACGTGGTTCCCCCCGCAGCAGGGTCGGGTGTTGGATTTCCGCCGCGGCGGCGACGAGCTGATGCTTTAATTGCCCGAAGCAGCTCTATTTTTTTCCCCTCCTTTTCCTTTTTTCCTTGTAAATAAAGTAAACACAAGAGGGCGTTTCGAGCCTTTGATCCCCGCTCTGTACAGTAAGGAAAACAACCCGTGAACTTCAAAAGGGCCGGAGGCATTCTGGGGTTAATTTCGCTTCCTAAACGGCTGAATACGGCAATAAATCATAATTTCCCTCCCTTCCAGGAAAGCGTTAATCGGAGGAATATGTACTCAAAAGCGCCTTTCGCCATTGGCAGCCTCTGAGACAGCGTAGGCTGCCGTCTGACGGATCAGACTTCTTGCGGGAGATATTATAAATCAAGAGGTTTAATAAATCTTTGGAGGCGACGGCTAAGGAGGGGTCGGGGCGGGAGCGGGGGGGTGTCCCCGCTAGTAATGTGGGTACCGTGAAAATTCACTTCCTCGCAAGAGCTCCATTAAGTAAACCTAACACCGAAATGTTGTCTGGCAATCTGTCTTGAAAAGGTTACAGTGTGTTAAAGATTTGGAAAGCTCCATAAAGCAGTAACGATTATGAAGTACAGCTTAAAGGTTTATCAAATGACTTCCCGTGCCGGGGCAATCTTTAAACCAAAGGCAAAACCTGAAGCCTGTGATCTTTGCAGCCCTAGCCCATAAATGCGTTTGAGGAGGGATTCTGTTCTCTGCCGCTTTAGAGTATCTCTTCCCTAACACGTAATTTAAATCTTCTTTTCAGGAGTCGATATCTGGTTGTAAAACTAATACCGGGCAATTAGACGTGGTGCTTTAAAACCTCGTCGAGATAAGTGCGGTACGAAGGGGCACGCACCCAAAACCACGGGGTGAATCTGTCCCTGAGGAGTGGAGAAACGTCCTCTAAATCCGAGTTTAGGAGTGGGGGGAGGCAAACCCGTGCTGTGAGCGGCACCGGCAGCCTGGGGAGCCCCGCCGGGGCCGTTGCCGGGGGCCGCGGAGGCGCCTCCGGGCTCTCCTCTCGGTGGTTTCCGTCCAGGGGCTGCCGCGCCGTTCCCTGCACACGCAGAGGCATACACCGGCTCTGAATCACCCGGGTGTTTTTAAAGGGGGTTCTTTGATCTGGCCAAGTGTCAGAGTCCCGAAAGCAGGGACTCAAATAACACGTCGTTACGGCAAACAAATTTCTGCAGTCAGCTTTATGGCTTTATTGTCTATGGCACGAATAAACTCGGGGAATTAGCAGGTTAGGGAGGAGGGGGGAAAGCAGAAAGCTCGCCTGAAATAAAGTACACATCTGTTTCCAGGAGAAAATATGGTAAAAAAACACACACAGAGAAAAAACCCGGCTGTACGGACGGGACAAGCACAGTCTGTCAGCTCTGAAGTGGCCCTTAAGTGGATATTTACATTTGCAAAGGGTTTTCAATCAGTCTTTTTATAATAATCTGTGTTATGTGTATTTTGCAAGACACACATACCGACCAAAAAAAAGCTTAGTGTGAGTATATACAGTGATACTTTCACGGTTCCTTTTGCATGTGCAATCAGGCGCCCTTAAAGCAGAGACTACCACAAAGTTTAAATAGGGGTAGCTTTTTATGGGCTTGTGTATTAATAGTCTCTAATAAAATAAAGCTTACGGGGGGTGTGTGTGGTTTGAACCGTTCAGTTCTCAGTTTGTTAGATAGCCAGGCCGGGTAGTACTAAAAGGGGCATATACGTATACCCATGAACATGTATGAATAAATCCGCAGACGTCTGTGTTTATGTGCACACGCACCAAGAAAAAGTTTCTGACCTGGGAGAGCAATATATCATCTCTGATATTTCAACAAGTGCTTTTTTTTTATGGCTAAAATGTTTTGTGAACCAGACTGCACAACTGGAAATAATGGATTTTCTATGAGATATTAAGAAAAATGCTTTTTCTTTTCCTTTTTTTTTTTTTTAATTTTTTCCCCTTGAGAACTCTTTAAAATTTTGAAAAATAAAATCCCGGGTATTTGCGAGGGCATTAAATCGTTTTGTTCCCTGGCTGCCCAGAAGCGGGTAGGTTCCCACACACACTCTGCACACACACGCATGTTTCACCTTGTAGAGAAATTTCCATCAAACCCGTGAAAGGAAGCCGGTAGGCGTTAAACGATACGATTTTGGAGCTTTTCATCCACAAGCTTACTTTCCCTCAGGTTTTGCGTGCATATCTAATTTATACTTATTTTATAGATAGATATTTTACATGGGTGTATGTACATTATACATGCATGTACACATACATTTCACTTAGCAAGAAATGTAGAGAACTTGGTTTGAGCCCGGGCTCCTGAGAGCTCGGCGGTCTTCCCGACGCCAGCCAGCGGGCCCGGTAGCTGTGCCTCCCGCTGCTCGGAGAGGAGCGGAGAGGCGCGGAGCGGCCGCTTGGTGGAAGCGGCGTGTGCGGGAGGTAGCCCTGTCTTTGGCCGGAACTCGGGACGTCCGGACTTTATTCCCTACCATAGCCCACAGCTTCCAGGCTCTTTAATAAGTCCAAATATTTACCCTCTAGAGAAACGATTTCTGTGGGTGCCCGAAGGCCGGTAACCTTCGACAGGAGCCGTCACACAACACTTCCCGGTAATGGACCACAGTGCGCGTACGTCTAATTTATTGTGCTAAAAGTTATTGCAAGGGCTACGGGAGGGGGGCTCCGGGCTACAAATAAGAGTTTTGCCACTGAGCGGAAAACTCCGCCCTTAGGTCAGCCAGGCAAAGCCGCGGGGTATCCGATCCGACCCCATCATCCATCCCACAGGCGGCCGCTTTCATGCTTTTTTTTGGGGGGGGAAATACAAGAACGAGGAAAAAAGAAAAAAAGAAAAATCAAACAAAAACCACCGGATGCTGCAACGCGATCCCCCTATAATACGGCAGGCAGTGTCTTGCCAGCCTATCTTCTAAAGTGAAACGTTTCCCCTAGATTTCCTCCCCAGGAAATCGTTCCCGATTAAAAGGGGGAAACTGGAAAACCCTTGCAGCCCCCGCTGGCGGCGATACAGGTGCCGAACCGGGGCCCGCGGGAACCTCAGGCTGGGTCTGGGGTACCGCTGGCTGAACTGAGCCCCGCCTCGGGCTGGAGCAGCCCCGGAGCATTTTAAACCGGGGATCCGGTTCTGGCTAGCAAGGGGGGACATTTCCAGCATCACCAGCGGGCGGCAGCTGCCCGACAGCCGCAGCAGCACCCTTGGGGGCAGAGAGGAGGAAGCCCGGTGGGATATTACCCTGTTTATTTTCCCTTTGATCCGTAGGAAATAGGTCCTGCACTGCGTGACCCATTAAACTAATAAGATTATAAAGATCAGCGAGAGGGGATAGGGTCGCTAATGGCTCCCATCTGGGCCAGGTTTCGGCTAGGGGATATTAAACACGGCGAGGCAGTGGGCTTGGGTTACAGAGCCGTGGCGGGAGCGGCTGCCGGGACCACACATAGCACCAATTAGCGCGGCGGGGCGGAAGGGCCCGGGGGGCCGGAGGGGCGGCAGCGGCGCGGCGAGACCGAGGAGAGCCCCGCCCCTCATGTGCTGCGTCACCCGCCCCGCCCCTCATGCGTATGCAAATAAACACCGCCTCTATGCAAATCAACACGGGCGGTCCGGGAGGCGGTGCCCGCCCTTATTTAAATAGCCCCGCCCACAGCGTGACGCATGCGGGGCGCTCCACCAATGAGAATGAGCGCGGTCTCAGGTTGCGCCAAGCCGTGCCCCCGCTCCTCCCCGCCTCCCCAGGGCACGCCCGCTGGCAGCGCCGCTCGGCCAATAGCAGCGCTGCATGCAAACGACAAAGGGGCGGTGCGCATCCTGCAGCTGCTGATTGGGCTCGCAAGCGCCGCGGCTGGGCGGCCCAGCAAAACGGGGCGGGGCGGCTCGCTATTGGCCGGCGACGGGGGCGGGACGGATGACGCGCAAGGGGCGGGCGGAGAACGGGGCGGGCTCTTTGCTCCGCCCTTCACTCTGCCCGGCCCCGCGGCTTGTCCCGCCCGTGCTGCCAGCGCGGCACCGCCCACCGCGGGGCGCTCCTCCTCCATCCATCGGACCCGCTAATGAGCAATTAGCGGCGCGCTCTGGAGGGCGGCTGCGCCCCCGCCCCGGCCCGGAGCCCGCCCCAGAGCACGGCGGCTCGTAAATCACCGGGAAGCGGGTGGCGGCCCCCCGGAGGGAGGGTTGTGGGGGGGACTTGTCAAGCTAAGGCAACAAGGGCTGGGTTTAAAATACCGGGCTTGTCCGTACCCCTCCCACTTCGTCTGCTACTGGGAAAACCAACATTAAATGCGACTACGCGGTGCATAGAAAATGTGCTGTTAACGAAACGGCGCCTTCGAGCCGCCAAAGTCGTGTCTAACCGCCAATTAAAGAGTTCCCCCTTCCCCCTGCGGTTTTTAAATGAAGCCAAAAGCACTGGAACTATTCGCTCTAGGCAGCGGTGTGCTGCTTAAGAGCCCAAAGTTCTCCTCGCCATAATTCAATCTGCAGTGATTTAAGCGATTGTCTTGCCACAAGCGATTTTCTAAGTGTTTTCGTTGGTCACTTTTAAACGAAAATCTGTTGGTGGTCAATGGAATCTTAAAAGCACCGGTTTAAAGTGTTTATTTTTAGTTAGCAACTTAAGAATCAAATGCATCTGAAAGTGTACATATACATAATGTATATATATAATGGGCATATATTTGTGAACAATCATTCTTCACTGTTCTTTACCCCTTTTTACTGTTTTTTAGCTTTTTTACTGCTCTTTAACTTTTTTGGGTTTACAGTGTGTCCTCTACCACTGACACCGCATTTCAGAAGTTGTTCTTCGCTAAGTTTCCTGAATACGCACGGATTGATCTCTGACCTAAAAACTTTGAGGAAATAATAAAACATAATTTCAGGGTGTACTGTGCCTTCGGAGCTTACCACAGAGCTGGCGAAGCAAATGCATAGGTAACACCTAAATCCCTCAGAATGGCAGCAAAAACCTTTCCACAATTAGTTTGTACGTGAGAGTGGTTTGCAATGCACCCCGCTCTATTCATGAGGGCTGTTTGCAGTATTTGTTTTGAATACAAAGTAAAATCCTTGTCGTGAGTTTCTTTAAGCATCCCGATAGCCTGAAACTGGCGGCTCAGGCACGGGCAAGTTTGGGCTCTGGTCTTGTCACCTCTAATGGAGTGAGCACTTGCTATTTACCGCGACTTCTAGGATAAAGTGCTCATAACTTCTGCAAAAATATGGACAACGTCCCTGCTTCAGGATCAAGCAAGTGAAAAAATGAAATACCCATGTAATGACAAATAAATCTAATGAAAAATTCAGAGAGCGATATCAGATACTGGATATGCCTCGTTTTCAAGGGTCAGACATGGGCAGAAGTACACCTAGTATGTGGTTGCAGGACGTGGTGTTACAAAGCCAAAGTCTGCTGCATTCGTATATTTGATGTATGAAATTCCCCCACTGCCTGAGAGAGGCAGGAGCAAGTCTGCAATTTATGCCTTTCTCTGCTTGACAGCATGCCTTCGGGGGAGTTATTTTTAAATTAAAAATGCGTGTCACTTCAAAATATGTAAATACTTCAAAATACATAAAATGCCTCCTTTTTTTCAGCTACATTGTTAAAATTTTTGTACACTGTTTTTCGACGTTTCAGTTCCTCCTGTAATTTAATAAGGGAGTTATGTATGTTTGCCATACTGTTGCTGACATAAGTGACATGGTAAACCACTCAAAACAGAGATAAAGGGTTCTATTAAACCCACATGACAGGACTAATTTCTAGCTTAATTGTGTGTTTTCCTAGACATTGTCTGCTTCTTGTTATTTAGAGATCCTTCAAAACATGCAAATAGTTGGCTGTTCATACAAGGGTATTGAAAATTCCAGCACAGATGGTAACACAACTACATCAGCTTGGTTTTTGACCTTAATTAGCTCAGTTAGAAACATTTCCTGCTAGCTGGGGATCTGTTATATTTTCAGGTTTATATGTTATTAAGGTCCTGGAGTTCATTTTACTCGAACTGCAAAGGGAGTTTTGATGGATAAAGAAACAGGATCGGTCCCATGCAAAAAAAAAAGGAGAATTCTACTGCTGAACAACTGGTGTCAGCTTTTTTCTATTGTCTTAAATCCTGGTTTAGTTTAGCTTTCTAAATTACTTCTGAGATACAAATCATCCGCATGTCTAAAAATCTGTGGCACAAGATGCTACAGGTCCACATAGCTTAGTAGGACTTTTAGAAGTATTATGTAGCTGTATGGATAATAAAAATCGAAGTACTGATAATACAGGCATGTGTGAGGGATATAAATGCTTGTAAAATTACATTCATTTGTCTCTTAATATGAGTCATCTGGTACTATTACCTGTCAGAAGCAGAACACTGAAATACAGAAACCATTAATGGTTTTGCCAGGGTTTTTTTTTTTCCTTCTTTAATATCATAAATCATCATATTCCCTGTTTCATTCAAGGAGTGTTCACCCTGAAAATAAATGGGAGTTTTTCCAGCAACTCTGACTGACATTGGATTATGCCCTGAAGGAATTATGCACTATATTTCATGTGATGCCAAAGAACTAATAAGCATGGAATCTGATTAGATCTGTTTTTCTCAGTGTTACAGTTACTGTGGTATGTACCACTGCTGCATAATGCATTTTCCAACTGATGTCTGTCTATGTATGTTAGAGACATGGACTCTTTCTTGTACAGTAATTTATTTCATGCCACTATGTCGTATGGGTAGCTGTTCAGAGGAAGAAAGTAGGTCAGTGAACTCTGCAGTGAAACCATTACTACTTATTGCAACAGAGATTCAAGAGTGTTTTATACCTGGGACTGTACTGCCTAGTGATGAGGGAAGGATAACAAAGTGCAACTCCTAATTTCTGTTTCTGACCCCAGGGACCAGGTGTGTGACCTTGTCTCAATTTACAGGTCTGTAGGTGGTAGGTCAGGGTTTGCCTTCTGGAAGCAGGTTGAGGATCTCGTTTGTGGTGTTTCATGAGTCACTGTTGAAAGATTTTTAGAAATACAAAGCATGGTGTGGAAACAGAAACAAAATCACAGGCAGAAAGCACAGAGTTCCTGCATCAAAAATACCGGGGATAATTCACAGATCATCAGGAGATCGATTTTCCCTGTACTAAGCACAAACTGAAGTCTTTAAAGTAAAGTAAGTGCAGAAAGTAGGCTTCTCAGACATGGGAGAGAAGAGCTCATGTAAAGCGCACTGTAGGAAATGCTCAGTGAAGTTTTTCTTCTTTGAGTATTTTTAGTAGCACAAAACCTGCTGTTTGAGTAAGTTGGGCACTTGAAACTCCTCTGTTATATTGTTATTTTGTTGTTTGTCTGGGTTTTTTTCCAGGCCATGTCTGAGCTTCTGATACTCAGTTTCAGAAATCTTTTCGGTGATTTCTGCTGAACCAGAATTATATTACAGTTTGGTGGTGTAAGTGCAGATTGTCCCAAAGCAGGCTAAGGAATTTGTTTCAGTTTAGATCTTTATAATTGCAAGTCCCCTTCCTGCCCCCCTAGTTCTGTTTGATTTATTCATTCATGGTAAAGTTTATCATGTTCCTGTACCTTATTGTTCGGTGTGAAGCTCATGTCACATCCCTATAGTAATGAAAACCTGTTCTATAAACCTTACCTTACTTCTTGAAAAAGAGAGATATGTGTATGCAGCTTTACAAACATCAGGTGCTTACAAATGTGAATGCCACCCTGGACATTGCTGGACCACAGAATAGAAAGACCAGAGTGTCATGTGATAGGAAGATCAGATTGTTGTGTGATAGAAGGGTTAAGATACTCAAAACTCTGTTAGTGTGCAAGGTCTCTGGCTAATTCACTAGGCAGCATGAGATCTGCTCTGTTTTCCTGCCTGACTGCCAGAGGATGCTCTAAGAAATGAAGGCAGGTCCGCAGCTCTCACCTCTCAGAACAAGAAAGCTGTGCTATGGCCAGTGCAGGAGAGCAGGGCACTGAAGTAATTCTTTATTCTGCCGCAGGAGGGTTGGGGGACTGTGACAACACTGAAATGTAGCTCCTGAGTGCTGCTTCAGTCTTTCACTTGAATACCATGGCACCAAACCAGAATGAATAAGAGGGAAACAGAGAAAGGGGAGCAATTAGAATAAACAGCATCTTAGATGTGAGCTGCCTTAGCTTAGGTTAGCACTCCCTCCAAACACCAGGTGACTTTACATTTCTTGACCATGTTTATAGTTTAAATACAGTTATTTAAATAACTGAGGGTTTGGGTTTGTTTTTTTTTTCCAGTGTTAAACTGTTTTGTGCAACCTGTTTTGGTCACTAAGCACCTTTTTGCATCAGTAAACCAAAACACTCATTCCATGATTTTTTAACCATCAGAAATCTTGTTCAATGCCAACACAAAAAATAATAGCAAAGAGCAAACTCTTGTTTCCCTTTACCAGCCCAAACACACACGGCAACTGCAGAGGCACAGGGCAACAGCTGTGTTTCTGATGCTGAAAGTCAGGGACAGGTGTAATATTTGGTCTTCTCCTATGAAGGCAGAAAAGGCTTGGGTTTTGCCGCTTAAATGAATGTCCCCATGCATCTGTCACCCCCTGTTCCCATGAAGCAAGTGTCATACAGCTGTGGGGCTGCTGCGCTAACTGCACAGGGAGCAGGAGAACCCACAGCAGTGGGGATGCTGGGTGATTGGGTGGTGCTCACACTCTGCCTCCTCCCAGAGTCTGTGTGGCTGCTGCTTTTCTCCCCCAAATCTCTGTGCTCACACTCTCACCTCCCAGCTTGGAGCCAGGAAGGCCCAGGCTGGTTTTGGTTTGTAGGACCCACAGCATTGCGAGCTTAAAACAGAAAGGACTGGATTTTGCTGTAGAAAGGATGGCATAAAGTGTACATTTGAGGCCAGCCTGTCTCTCCCTTGCCATAACATAGCTGCTC
This sequence comes from Psittacus erithacus, assembly GCA_009867235.2. Lineage (NCBI taxonomy): Eukaryota > Metazoa > Chordata > Aves > Psittaciformes > Psittacidae > Psittacus > Psittacus erithacus. The sequence goes on from WYDI02031368.1 coordinate 60,663, forward strand.
TTTGCCTGCTCCCCAGAGCTTTACTAGTACATAATTTCCAGATTATAATTTCCATCTTGTGAATATGGAGATGCTGCTATAGTAGAGTTCATCCTCAGGAGAAAATATTGCACGTTTTAAATTGCTCTCCTTGTCTTTTCCCTGCAGATGTATTTTGCGCTAAGAGGGTATACAGTCTTCAACACAAACTTGTAACAACATGGTGAGCTATAATAATTATTGGACCTGTTAAGTCTATTGTGGAAATAAATCTTCTGTGAACCAACATTTTCCCTCGTATGTTTCACAGAGAGACAGTAACCCTCCTGCTGTCAATGGATTAATGGGCTAAAAAAAGCTGGAGTTCGTAGATAAATCTTGAGATTATTTCTCATTTACATATTGGTTTAGCATTTATGTGCACTTCTATTTGTGTGATACTCATGGGGACAATCCAGGAAACAATATGAATCATCTAATATGCAAAAATTAGGCTACGATCGGGGAAAGCAATGGGGGTTTTCTTTTCTTTTTTCTTTTTTTTTTAATTTATTTTGGATTCATGGGAATAGTTTCTGTGATTACTTTAATGATCCAGCACTGTATGCACAGTATTCAAAAGCTGGTTTTGCAGCTGTCAGATGCTGGAGCATACTTGAAGAAAACTTTCTGTGTTGCGACTCATTCATAGCACACATTGTCTCAAGGACTGCTTGTGGTTGTGGTGGCTTGTATGATATTGTGGCTCACACATAAATTGGCTTTATCTTCCTATTTATGGGGAAGAAACCAGGTTAGAAGCATAACTGAAAGCAGGACCAATGTACTTCCTATTTCCTGTGAAGTCCCCAGAGCTCTAGTTTGAAACCATTATTGTTGTTAATTAATGATTTGCCAGCTGTCTGCATCTGCACTAATTTTATAGCATTTATGTATGCAGAGCCATTGTGCCTCAGATTCCTGCTTTAGAGTCCTGTGAGTGAGAAACTACAATAATAAAACTAGCATCACACTTACATGCTCGTTTGTTATTTTGAATGTGGTTTGCTCACAGAAAAATTCCTGTTTTGCTTTGCAAACTGGAAGGTTGGATGAGGAACTGTAGCAGCAGCAAGGATCTACTGTGGGACATTTTAGGCATTTTCATTTTAAACCTTTGCTTGATTTAGGGCAGCAATACATCAGGACAATAAGGCAATGTGGCCTTCTGTGGGGTCTTATTTTGGAGATACACATCAGTTTAAAACTGAAGTGAAAATGCTGGGCACAGTGATGTGTTAGACAGGCAGATTCTTACAGAAAACATAATTCTGTGTGCATTTGTCACTGCCCCACTTCTCTGAAAGCCTGCTCTCAGCTGCAATGCATGCATGACTTTGCTTGCCTCCTTTCATTACCATTTCATAAACCCTTGTTATCCCTGAAGGTCTGGGAAACCAGATGGTTGCAGTAATGCAGTTCCCACTGACCAACTCCATTTTGCTGTAGCAGTCCTGCAGTTACGACTGACTAAAGGTTTGGTCAGGGATTTTTTTCCAGTCCCTGCTTTGAAGGCTGTCATCAATGTGGGCTTTGGCATTTCTGCCAGAAATGTCAGTATTTCAGCTGTGGATTACTGTACACACACTATACAGTTTGTGGAGTGGGACTCCGCTACTCCAGAACTGGTGAATCTGAATTGGATGGCTGCCCTGGTTTCAGCTGGGATAGAGTTAGTTTTCTTCCCAGTAGCTGGTACAGTGATGTGTTTTAGATTTAGGATTTAGGATGGAGACCTCATAGCAGCCTTCCAGTATTTGAAGCTGGCCTACAAGGATGCCAGAGAGGGACTCTTCTTTGGGGATTGTAGGTATAGGGAAAGGAGTAATGGGTTTAAACAGGGGAAGTTCAGATTAGATATAAAGAAGTTCTTTATTTTGAGGGTGGTGAGGCACTGGAATAGGTTGTCCAAAGAAGTGGTAAATGTTCCATCCCTGCAGTGTTCAAGGCCAGGCTGGATAGAGCTTTGGGCAACAAGGCCTAGTGTGAGGTATCCCTGCTCATGGCATCGAGGTTGTAACTGGATTATCTTAAGGTCCTTTCCAACCCAAACCATTCTGTGATTCTGTGGGAATAATGTGGATAATCACACTGATCGTTTAGTTGTTGCTAAGTAGTGGTCAAGGACTCTTCAGCTTCTCACACCACTGTACCAGTGAGTAGGCTGGGGCACAAGAAGCTGGGAGAAGGCACAGCCAGGGTAGCTGACCCAAACTGTCCAAAGGGAAATTCTGATTTTCTACACTGTAGGATGTCATGATCTGTATACAGACTAGAGGCAAAGCTAGGCAGGAACCACTGCTTGGGAACTGGCTGGGCATAAGCTGGTACGTGGTGAGCAACTGCATTGTGCATCACTTGTTTCATATATTCTAATTATATTATTGTTATTATTAGTAATATTAATAACCCTTCCTTTTCTGTCCTATTAAACTGTCTTTATCTCAGCCCATGAGTTTTACTATTTTTCTCCTCATCCTCCTACAGAAGGGAGAGAGTGAGCAAGCTGCTCTGTGGTGTTCAGCTGCGTCCTCGGTTAAACCACAACAGTCCTTTTCTGGTACCCAACATGGGTCCCGAAGGGTTGAGATAACAGATCTGACCAGAGCATGTTAAAACAAATTTGTTATAAGCATTTAATATATTAGTTTAATAGTCATTGGTCACAGTGTTGATTTATTTGCTCTGAGTTGCTGCACTTGTTCTCATGGTTGTGTTGTGAACACTTTACCATGGGGGAGACAAGAGAGGATGCTTTTTCACACTCCTTCACCCTTCCTTTCTCCTTCACTTTTCTCCTTCAGGCTAGTTACAATAGCTCTTGAGAATTTTAATGTTCTTATGATAGTCAGGTCCTGTTGATATGTCTCCTACCCCTGAATGTGTTTCAAGTCTTGTTTAAAGCTAAACAACTCCTTAAAAATACCACCCAGAGATCTGCTCTGAGGCTGGATAGTTGTGAGTGGCAGAGTGTGGGAGATAGTATGGGCCAGTGGTCACCTCCAGTGTTTTGGAACTTCACTCCTGAACAAGTGCAGAATACTGAAAAACTGGTAAAACAGACAAGGTGTGATGTTGTTCTGGCAATACCAGAGAGGTACAAATCACTGCAATGTGCTGAGGTCTTGCCTATGCCTACAGAGCCCTGCTTGACACTATTCAGTACCCTCAAAGGGAAAAGAATGTCCCTGAATCTGATGACAAAGGGACGGGTATTGCAGCTACTCCAATCCCTGCAACAGGCACTGCAGCTGAATCAGAGAACGAATCTGCATCAGTATCAGTTGCCACTATACACAAGAAGAAACACCGGAAGTGAAAGTCAACTCATCTAGTAAAGGAAGAAACTCTTCCCTTACTAAAGGAAGAAGTGAATGAGGTACACTACTCCAAAGCAGGGCCACCAGAGGAACAGGATGAAGAAGAGGCATAAATTATGAGTTCCATAAACAAGGCAGTAACTCAGATCTGTACCCCTGAGTGAGCTGTGAGATGTGCAAAAAGATTTAACCCTTCTTCCAGGCAAGCACGTTATCGTCTGGCTGCTCCAGAGCTGGCATAACAGGACCAATAGCCTGGCATTAGAGGATAGGGAAATCAAGACCTGGGAACCCTTTCTAGGGAAGGAGCACTGACAGAGCAATTGGAAAGGGGCACAAACCCTCAGCATCTGGAGAGAGCTCCTGACAGGCATGAAAGAAATGTATCCCTTCAAGAAAGATGTTATATGCCACCTGGGCAACTGGAGCATCATGGAGAGAGGTATCCAGTACCCACCATGCACCATTTTTCCTGTCCTGAAGGATTACTATGACAGATGGAGTACAAAGACATGCACTAAATGACCTCCATGGGCATTTTAGAGGGATGACCCATAGACTAAGGGTATGATACCTGTGTGTATATATCAAAAGACAGGAAAGGTGGTCATGATTATTTGGTGTGTATTGGAAAGTATGGCACCTGGGCGTGATGTGAACGGTATAGAATATGGGGTTGATATTGTCCTTGTTTCATCTGGGATAGAATTAATTTTCTTCCCATAGAGTTGCTGCTAAGCAGTGGTCAAGGACTTTATTTTCTCTCACTGTCCTGCTCGTGGCTAGGCTTGGGGGCACAGGAAACTGGGAGGAGACAGCCAGGACACCTGACCCAAACTGGCCCAAACTGGTGGCGAACAACAGCATTGTACATCACTTGTTTTGTGTATTCTAATTATTTTATAACAACAATGATAACAATATTTTCCCCTCCTTTTCTGTCCTACTAAACTGTCTTTATCTCAACCCACAAATACAAATTTCATTTTTTTCCAGTTCTCTCCCCCATTCCACTGGGAGGGAGCCAGGAGTGAGCAAGCAGCTGTGTGGTGTTAAGCTGCCTGCCAGGTTAAATCACAACACTGGGTTAGTGTTTGGGCTAATCCTGACCTCCTGCTGCTTCTAGTTCCTCTACAGGGTTTATATTTTGCATACCTACTCCTTGAAGTTATTGTTTAACTTGCATATTATTCTCTGTAGGCAAAATACTCTTTCCTAATGGGTGAAATAGAAAACCAACCAACCAAACATAAGTTTATCTAAAGCACCCATGGAAGTCTTATTTTTAAAAAGAGCAGTGGTTTAAAATGAAAATAAAGCAATGTTATAGTAATTCCAGTTTTCAGTAATCCGAGTAGTGATATGGTCCCTATGCACTTGAACTACCAAGGGTTTCGCTGTATTTCAACTTAAAGCAAAGCTGCACATGTCTCACCTCAGTAAACAGAAAAAATTCCATGGAAGCCAAGCAATGGCTTAGAGTCTTTTGAAATAGAAAGTGTTATACAAATGTTGAATTGCCACAGTAACAAAACAATTAGGTGAGATGGTTAGTTTATAGGTACACGTATCGCACAGGAGCGTTCTAAAGAATACAGATCCCCTCTAAAGCCAGACTGTGCTTATTTCTATATTGCTCTTCTGCTCCCCTGTTTCAGCAGTCTGCAGCTTCTGCTGTCTTTATTGGATTTGGCCATTTATCGGCAAATACCTTTCAACTAAGCACCTTAAAATACTTGAATATATGTCGATTTATTAAGATCATAAAGCAAAGTAAAAAGAGATTCTTAGATACCAGCAGGCACAAAATATGCCTGAAGATCTCTCTTCTCTTTGCCTCCCATCCCAAACCATCCTTTTCAGTATTGAACTGGTCTGAGAACAATCCAATCCACAAGGTCAAGATAGGGTCAGATTTCCTGACCTGCTTGCCCCCACCTCTTGATAATCTAGAAATGAAAATCAATTCTTGTCTTCGAGCTTGTGAGGAGCTCATAATTGCTTTAGACTAAAGCACCGAGCGCCTGCTTTTTCTGCTACCTTTCAATTCTTGGAGATGGGGATGTTATTTTTCAAGTCGAGTGTACTGTCAGGATTAGATTGCTTGGTAACCAAGTAGAAAGATTTCTGCTCAGAATGAGATTTCTTCTCATTGCTGTGCCTTTTACTCAGGTCCAAATTGGTTTTTTCACCATTATCTATAGGGATATCATAATACACTTTGAGCAGATTATCTATGGAAAACAATTTTTTTTTCTTAGGGCCAAAATTGGAGCTCTTTTGTAGCAGCTGAAATTAATGGATAAATAGAAAGTGAGGCTAAATTTGGTCTTTGATCTTTCATTTACTTTACACTTTCTGCCACAAATCATACCAGCTAAATGTGGGTAGAACTATACCTTATATTTTTTATGTGTAGCTTTTTAGCCAACTAAATGAAAATATGGTATCTTTTCCATTATGATAGAATGCTTCTAGGTAATTTTGGGTTGCCGTGAATTGCTGTCCTGCAAATGAGTTTGCATGAGGCTATGCAGTGCCAGCTACCTGATTGGGCTTACCTGGCACAGTGGGCTCTGATAGGCAGGTCACTGCCCCAGGAGTGAGGAGAACTGGGCTGGAAATCTGGTCCCACCAAAGTGCCAGCTAGGGAAAGAGAGGCCTTGCTTAGGAACACACTCTCTTCCGATAGATTTCCTGTCTGAGCCTGAAACTTCAGATCTTAACAGCTCATCTGCATCAATTTCCAAAATGGCACAAAAATAAGAGGCGTCCAACTCACACTGATGGACCCTGAAGACCATGTGGGGAAAGTTGAATGGAAGAGTGATGTATCACTTGTTTTTAAGCAGTTTTTTCCTTCTTACAGCCCATGAGTATGTGTATATCTCTTTTCATCTGTCCTGATTAATAACACATTTGTGATACTGGTGAGGACTTTCACAGTCTGTGTTCCTTATGCCTAATATTGTGGCTGTTATCTGAAGAAAGGTCACCCTCATTTTTGGGAAAGACAACCATCTTTATGTGGTTTTTGTCCCTGAGATTTTGAGAAGTTCTGCTTAACAACTCCAGTATTTCTGATAGCACAAGTATCCTATACATCTACATTAAATTAGAGAGCAGGCATCTCGTTCCCCACTGCTCTTCTGCTTCTAAGATCTGTGGTTTGGCCATAAGAGCCATTTAGATGACAAAACAAACCATAACTAAGACAGTGATTTATTGCCAGAATGATTTTTTTTTCTTTTAATATATACTGAATGAACATTTTAGTATCTGTTTTTACCTTATATGGCAGCTGAGAGTTTCAGTAAGGACAGCTGCCAAGAATTACAGTAAAGCAATGCCTAAATAATTAATTCCGTTGGCAAATGAGGGTAGCTCAACAACAGCTAACAGTAGCCTCAAAGACAGGGAAAAAAAAAGAGGAAGAGGAAAGACAAACCTTGCTTTAGGTCCTGCCAGGATGAGCAAAGTAAGGGCAATACTAAAGTAAAAGAAGATTAAACTTTGGGGCTTTTTTTTTGAGATCTGTGCTGGCTCTTGATTCTTGTTTTCAGAGACTCTCAGAACAGGTAAGCTCAAGGAGTGAATGTACTGGGTGAGAAACCGCAGGAGTTTTGATGTGCTGATAGCTTGGAAGTATCAATCTTTCTTTTGTGGCAAGGAAAAGCAAGACAGAAGGGCATCTTTCACAAAGCAAAGGCCATTCCTCTGCTGGTATCAGCTGGCCCAGGGAAGTTGCATCATGTAATCACATCTGTCTCTCTTCCATCTTTCTGTTCTTTTCATTGATTCCTTCTTTCTTTTCTCAGGCCGCTCTCCAGATGCCACAGCCATAGCCTAATGCTGATGAAAGAAGGTCTGAAATCAAAGGTCTGCCTTTACCCTTCTTGATGTCAGTGAGAATTGCACCCACTGATTTTGAATTTTGCAATTTGAATTGCACTGACCAATACAAAGAATTAGCATTGCTCTTAAACGGGCGATGAAATAATATGCATGTGATATAATACTTAAATCAGGTAGGACTCAAGTACCCAATTTTTGTTCATGTACAAGCTTTGCTCAGAACCACAACTGTCTCTTTCCTGTACTAACATACAAAAAAAAAATAGAATTCTTCCATTCAATGTGATCATAAACACCAAAATCCTCAGTTTACAGTCCTATTCTTGTTACACTGTCGCCATAAGGCATGTGCAGGTTCCTTGGATGGATTAACAACAGTGAGAAGTTTTAACATACTTACCGTACCTCAAATCTTGTTAAAATGTAACTTTAATTCTGAACTATTAATTCCTGTGGCTAGTAACTGAGCTTTCATTCTCAGAGAAAATGATTCTCAGCTCATTCTCTTTTTCCTTGCTGTTTGCTTTCTCTGCTCAGAGAAGTCTGAGGTTCTCAGATGGCCATGAAAACAGAGAGTGCAGAGGTGCTAACCAAAGGCTTCCTTTCTGTTTGTCAAGTAAAATTACAAAAATAGAAAGAAAAAGAAAAACATTTTCTGACCAAATATCATTCCAGAGCCACAGTGACTCTTTCTGCATGTCTTTGTTTTGCTTTTGATAATTACACCGTATCCCTATAATATATTCTACACTGAATTATTGATATGCACTTTCAACCTCAGTCCCTGAGTCCCACTGTTGTTTCTGACTGGGAATAATAAACACACTTCCCTCTTTAAGGTGCCCCTGGAGAAGTTGCTAAATACAAATATTTATCACTGCCCTCCTTGCCTGCTGCATCGTCTGTGGCTGTGGATGTTGAACACCAATCTTTCCTATTATTTCTTGCTGCTGTGGGCTAGAGGAGCCAGGTGAGCTCAGGCTGGGACCTGGGCCCACCCTGCTGGTAGGACTGGGATGGCTCCAGGTACAGGGTGGCCCCAAGGTCTCTGCTCAGCCTGTGAATGGCTGGGCATGCAGAAAGACAAGTTGCTTTCAGAGTCTGCAAGCTGGGGAGAAAGGAGATTTCCTTCTGTAACATTTGGGAAATGGGATCTGTGAGAGCTGATAAAACACACACCTCTTGGTCATCTCATTTTTACAGACCTTTCTTAGAACTTCTACAAATGCTGCAGACCCCAATTAGACAGTAAGGATTCTTGGTATAAATCATGCTTTTCTAAACCAGGTTTCCCAAAGCTGGTGATTTTAGCATCCCCGGTGTCCAACCTGAACCACATGAGGAAGCCCAGGCAGCACCCTGGCAGCCAGACAGGGCAACCAAAACTGCTTTTTCCCCTCCCAGCATTTCATTTTGACTCTCGAAGCCACTTTAAAGACAGCGAGTTCTTCAGACCTGTAGCACACTCGAAGCTCTACTAACTCATATGGTGGCCGGATGTTGATCTAGATGCAAATCACCTCAAAAGTGAAGCCGCCTATCTGTAAGCCTTCACTCAACAGGAATAATATTTACCTCCTTATTCCTTACTTAATGCACACAGCATTATGTATTATATGGGTAGCATGAACAGTAGATAAATCTGGGGCCTGGTTTTGATGTGCAATGGTGTCACTAATAAAAGAAACATGTTTCAGACAACTTTTGTATAAATCATGGTTATTTCTGCAGAACATTAAACAATAGTTTGGTCCCTCAGGATATTAATGAGCAGATGAAACATTAACCACTGGGTCTTAAATGTTTTATAAATCTGCAGTACATTCCTGCAATGCAGAAATAAAAACCATGATTTATAGGTCAGCAGTTCATGGGGGGATAGTTACTTTTGCAGAGACAGGGCTGCACACTACATAGGGCTGGTACGTTTTTCTTATCAAAATCTGGGACAGTCTCAGATGAGTTGCATTTGTGCAGTGAGTTGCTGCTCATTGTGCACGAGGGGTAATTTGTATAGTATACACACAATTTATTTGCTTCTGTGCACTAGCTGCATCTTTAGGTTTGCAGGATTCAGGTTGTCAGACAAGCAGTGGATGCAGTGAAAACCCAAGGAAGGCTATTTCTCATAAACTTTTCATGCAGGATTTCTAATGCAAATATAATATGGGGCATCCTTTATAATACAGACTATCTGGAAATCCCAGAATGGGGTCAGGTCACAGCATGCCTTGAACATGTCACACAGAATCTCTGCATTGACCAGGAGAAGGCCAAAAGATCACCTTGGGCTCAAAGATGGAGAGCAGGTTTAAGGGAGGTTGAACCCTATTGCACACAATGGCACAAGATTTTCATGCTCCCCACTGGCTGTATAAACGACCAATTGTTTATTTAAGCGTAGGTGAGAATATGGGATGTTGATTCGTTTCTAATCTGGATGACATGGAAAACTTAGCCACCTCTACTTGCCTTGGCTCTAGGTTGCTCTGGTGTGCTGGTGCCCAAACTGTTAGGACAAGGGTATTAGATCTCAGCTCCCATAGTTAGCTCTGTAGGCCTTATTTCACCTCACCTTTTCATAACATGAGCAATTATATATGAAGACAGGCTGAGAAAGCTGCGGTTGTTCAGCCTGGAGAAGAGAAGGCTGCATGGAGACCTCATAGCAGCCTTCCAGTATCTGAAGGGGGCCTATAAG
>WYDI02031369.1:0-35898 GCA_009867235.2 Psittacus erithacus
GGCAACCCATTCCAGTGCCTCACCACCCTTACAGGAAAGAACTTCCTCCTTATATCCAATCTAAACTTCCCCTGTTTCAGTTTTAACCTATCACCCCTTGTCCTATCACTACAGTCCCTAATGAAGAGTGCCTCCCAAGCATCCTTAAGTCCTTTTAAGACTTTTCAACATGCATTGACCACAGATCAATCACTTCTGGCATGCTTTGAGAAATTTTGACATTGTACCATTGAAATTTCAGGAAGAAAGTATAAAATAGATTGTTTTTTAAGGAACTAACAGGGTCACAGGTGCCTCCTCACTCCTATCTAGTACCTAATACCAGGCTGCCTGTTGTTAGTTAGCAAAAGAGAGAAGACTAAGCTTTGTAGGGGATCCCTATTCCAGTGGGAAGCCAGCAGACCTCCATGACCCATGCACTGTTGTGCTCACACAGAGAGGAAAACAGTCTCGTGCTTCCAGGACCAGACTGCAGAAAGAGACAAATACTTTATCCAGAAAAATAAGCGATCACAGTGGAAAAAGAAACAGGATTTCCTTCATGGTCTGGTGAAGCAGCAGCAGCAGCACCACCACACACTGCTCTTCAGTGGGGTCAAGCACAAAGCTACAGGCTTGCCCTCCAGTGAAAGAAACAAGAAAGTAGTTGCAGACTTGCAGGCTTTTGAAATCCTTTACATAGCTCATGCAGCTATGCACAGTAACTTAGCAAAGAGTTTCCACTGGTATGAATGCAAGTTCTGTACATATGTAAATGCCACGTTTGGGTACATACTCAAAAGTATCTTCTCTCAGATTCAAATGTTCCTTAATTCACACGAGAAACAGCAGATTCCACAGGTGGAAGGCTTAAAATACACAACACATACTGCAGACAAGGCTCCTTTCAGCATGTTCATGTTGATTAAAAATAAAAACCAATAAAAATAAGTTTTTAACAAATTAAAAGGTTGGCTTTAATGTTGATCTAATCATTTCAGTGAAGTATTTATAACTTTAGTTTCAATGGAACCTCCTGAAACTGTCTTCTGCATAGGCTTATGCTAAAACTTGCAGTAAGACGAATGTTTAAAGAGCAGTATTCTTCAAGCCACTCATGTTGAGGAAATTATCCTATGGATTGAGTGTCTCTTTCAGTTGACAATTAATGCAATCATAGAAAGCAAAGGAGGAACCATAAGTGCCAAGGGATGGGAAAGGGGAGGCCTGATTTCTTTTTGCAAAATTAACTCTTGGGGCTGAAATAAAATTCAACCTGTTGGCTAAAATTTGGCTTTCTTCCTATTAAAATACCTTCCTAATCAGTTCAACATGTGAGATGTATATCAAACTGGACCTTTCCCCTCTGGGGAAAACACTGTTGATCTCTATTTTGCTCTAAGTTACTACCTAGAATATTTCACACACAGGGACCTTTTTTGTTTTTATACCAAGCATGTCATTAATATACAGAAATCATGCTGATAGATGGTGCCAAGTCCTAATAAACAGAATCTAAACTATTTGTTAATTAGCAATAAGTGTCCAAATCTGAAGTCAGCAAAAAAGCCCTTTTGCCATAGGACTGGGTAGTAAATCAGAGCAGCTCAATGCAAAGTGTTGAACTGTAACTTGGAGCGCACACACATGCAAGGGAATATCATCTCGTAGCAGCATTTTTCTCTGGTGACTCATCAGAGCACTTATTTTTAAGCACATATTTAAATCCAATCAACATTTCAAAAAAAAATAAGTGTGTTGAAATGCTTCAAGAAACATCTCCCTTCCATAAGTTATTCTGATATTAGGCTACAAAACAAACTGGACTTGCCCACACATCCCCTTCCTGAAGATGAGGAGCCAGGACTCCAACATCTTACCCCACTCCCAGCTCCTAATCTGTACAGCTGTGCTGCTGCAGGCACTTTACCACGGTAAAAACCCAGCAGTATCTTCCTATTTTGCAGCCTTAAGAGCCAAGGGAAAGCAGGGAGGGAATTTTGTCTCAGCAGCATGTCTGTGAGTCACGCTGCCTCCCGGGGCTGCTCCTTGGGTGGTACAGTTTACACACCATCCCTTGCTCAGAGGATCTACCTCAAGTCACCATTGAGCCCTTTGCAAAGGGAACAGTTTTACATAGGCTCGGTTCTATGGTCTATGTGATGCTATCCAACATGTAATTAACAAGAACAAACTTTCTAAAGCTCAGACTGTTTGCTTCCAGAGTAATCCCAGTGGAAAGCATTTCTACTTCTACATTTCCCTGCTTTGAATACCCTTTTATTTTTTTGCTTTGGTTTTCCAGGTCCTCTTATAATTTATACCACCTACTCAGCAAGTTTCACTGCAGTCAATACTGACTGACCACATCCATAGAGCAACTCAATGCTCATGCCAATTATTTTCAACAATATATGGATTAGATTACACACCCGCTGCCAGAAAAAACGATCTACCTCAGATTTAAATCATTAAGAATGACCCTCTGGAGACAATAATCTCCCCTAAATGTGAAAACTACAGACAAATGTCAGAATGCTGTCTGGCCCAGGAATGTTTCCTCATAACAAGGCTGGTTTGTGCAATCAATGAGGCTGACAAACCCTCCAATACGCTCTCAGGGCCTCATCCAAGGCACAGTGAAGTTTATGGTAACACTCCCATTGACTAGAGCTGTGTGGGAAACTTTTCTCCTGACCCATGAGATTTTGAAAGCTTTTCTTTTTCCTCCCCATCTTGAACAGGAAAACAAAAATTGAAATCTTAAATTTTTCAACCTAAAAATCTGCTTCCATCACTCCCATAAATAAACACTAAAACAAAAATCTACCTGATTATAATTTGTTTGAAAGCACGGGGAACAGAACTAAGCTTTGAAATTCAAGCTCGGATTTTCAATATCAAACTTGACACAAAGAAACTGGAACTTTGAACCAAAAGGTTTGATAACTTGAACAAGCCCAACGTTCTCTCCTGAATTCCAGAACAAGCCTTTCCTGCACGAGCGAGTTCATCTGGGCTATTTGGTCCCTTCAAAAGCCCCCTCACGTACAGGCACTCTATTCATCTTCATAACAAGCATGATTTCAGCCACTGAAGAAGGACGGTCTCTCATTGCACACAGAGAGGTAGAAGCCTTTGGATACAAGGAGTATAAAAAGAGAAATCCTCCACAACTAATTGAAAGATGCAAACACCACATCTTTCAGTTTTAAATTAATTCTGCTTGCTTCTGCTAGGTGATAACTGTCAAATCATGTGTCTCAAAGTACCCTTTATCAGCCCTCAAGGTCTTGAACCCCCATGAGCCAAGCCCTGCATTCACATATAGCAGAAGCCACTGGATGGAGCTGTTATAGTCTCACAAGCTGCGAGGGTGAGTCGTGTTTAGTCTTTAAGAATCCTGCATTGCCATTTTTAAGACATTTCCAACGGGAAAGCTATTGCAAGAAGCAAGGAATATTTCTGTTTACCATATTTACACGGTTCACACTTGGTAGGCAATAGATTGCCAGAAGCAGGGACTCTCTACAAAGGCCCTAAGATACAACTGATGTACTTTATCTAATAAGAGCAAGCAGCTCCAAGAACCCACACCTACATCCCTGTACCAGTTTCATTTCTTTTGAAGAGAAGCCATTTCAGAAGACCCTCAACATGGATTATCATTCAAAAAGGTAGGCAGAACAAAACCTCCACTCCATGTAGAAAGGAGAGAGGAAATGGAGGAACAGACACCTATTGACTTACTGTAGTCATAAAAGGAAACTTGCACAAAAGCTGGAATTTGAGCTAAAAAGTTTCAATAGCAAATGCTAAGGCAGCTTCCTATGCATTAAGCAGCTCCTGCCAAATTTTTAGTCATCACAATCCATAATTCTTAAGCACAGTAGCTGCTCAGACAAAACATCACTGTAGTTGATAGTAATATAGAGCTGAGGAATTCATTCTTCTTCCTTTATATATGTATGTATATATAGAGAGAGAATAATACTGAAAATCCAAGAACTAATAATAAGCCAGGTACAGCACCTGTACATAAATGGGTCCTCCATGAGAGCTTCTGAATTGACAGTTGCCATCCATAACCAAACTCATGTGTTTCAAAGGGCTATCTAAAGTCTCACTTACAGAACCTAACGCACACTTTTCCACATGACAGAGAGAACAGACAGCTTCCAAGACTTCAGCTGAGTGTTAAAAGAACAGCAGGCCACATTCAGAAACACCCTGGTGCTCAGTGACACCACCATCCACTCTGGAATGTGCCACTCCAGGAACACGTAGGCACGTTGTGCAGTAAATCCTCCTGCTCCAGTGACTTTGACAACCAGCAAGTTAAGCTTCATATTTTTCATAATAACTTCAAAATAAGTGCATGTGTCAGCTCTAACCAGCAATCTACCCAGGTATCTCCACCTCGTATCTCTGGATTTCGATGAGCTGTCAGGAAATTCAGGATAGCAGTCAGATCCCTCATTTCTAGCTAGAGCCTAAGGCCAGTTTTGCAGACACTCATTTAACCTCCCACTTTAAACCTCTTGCTGAGTGTGCCGTGTTTTATATCATCCACCACCCTTTCATAGCTATCAGCTCCCACAGCAAGCAAATTCAGCAGCTATCCCAGCACAGGAGCCCTCTTGCAACGCTTCCTGGACAAAGTAGTATTAGAGGCCCACAACTCCCCCAACCCCTTATTCTTGCATCCTTACACCTATTCACACTTTCATACGTATCAATCCAATTCACTGCTTTCTTTCCCAATCACCATCCAAATGAAAAGCCTCATCTGTTGCCTGAAAGGTTTTCAGATCATGTAGAAGATGGAAAAAATGCTTAATTTGTCTCCAGTCTGTTGTATCAATGCTGTGCATTGCATGTGTTGTTAGAAAAAGAAACTAGGCAGTCAAAAGGTGGTTACACCTTGCTCCTCCATGGGTTGTGGGACAGGTTGGGTCCTCTAGGGTAAAGGAAAGACATTTGTGGAAAGATGCAGAATATTCAAAGGTTTCATAGGAACTGAATGGAATTAGTTGCAACCTCAGCCCACTAGTAACTATTAGACACAAAGCAAGACTGAAGGATATAAAGCACAGTGCAAGAATACAACCTTGGATGTGAGCTTCCACACCACAGGGCTAGACAGAGATTTTTCTTGTCATTTTTTAACAAAAGCACAGCCTAAAACTGTGAGCTTTCAGGCATTTCTGGCCCATTTAAGAAATAAGGTGCATGGCTCTACCTCAAGGCTAATGCATCATCCCATTACAATGGGCTGAAAAGATTTTATATATATATATGAAGACTATAACAGAAGTGTCCAGAAGCCATCAAGAGGTCTATCCTGCAAGGGACAAAGAGAAGTTCATATATGTACATTACTCAGCAATCTGATGTTCAAAATAGTCCTAAGATACGCTTCGATTAACTGGTAAGATCTTTTATCTCCATCCCTTACCTTAGTTTGCACCTTTATATTGAATGTGGTTCTACTCAAAAAATGACATAGTTTTATTCTCAATCTACATATTCACATACAGAGAATATCATTGATTGGAAACACAATATATAATAATTCTATCTGCCCCCAGAATGATCTTTTCATTAAATTTGGAAATTAGATGCCCATTTCCTTTTTGGTCTTCCTGCTTTTTTTGAGCAAAGCAAGCTGAAATAACTATATTGTTCTAATGCAAAGAGAATTTCCACATTGCTGTCATAGCTTCATGAATATGTATGTACATACAGCTGTGCGTGCCAGCAAGGGCACGGAAAAACTTTGCATCCAACCTTCAGAAAACTGTTTTCACACAGTGAAAAATTAAGCTGAATCTTTGAAAAGCCCTTTTGGTTTTATTCTTTGTTTCTGCCTCCATGTTGTGACCAGAAAAAGATAAAGAGTGACAGGAATTAAAGGAAAAAAAGGGCAAAAGGAAATAAAGCATAAAGGGAACAACATTCACAAACTTGAAATCAAAACTCAGGTCTCAGTATTTTTTCTAGGTAAAGAATTCCTTCTCTAAACTCCCTTAAGAAGGAAAAGTACTTTGATTTCTCTTCATTTTGACAAATCTTTCTGTCTCTGAATCTGCACTATTACTACTATGTTTATTCTGCTTGTTATATGCCAGTCATCATCAAGGATTTGACAGCTATAAATACAATGCACACATGCAGGTATATACCAAAAAAGACAGCACCTTTTTAGTATGAAAGACACAATCTGTTAGAATTTTGTCATTTCTTACCTAGCTATTGCATGTGCTTATTTACCAATTTTGGAAAGAGAACTTTCATGTAATGTAATGAAAGAATTGTCATACATCAGTTTTATATGAAAAATAAAGTCAGTCCCAGCATTCTTCATCCCTGAGATACAGCTTGAGATAAAAAGGGCAATTTACTTCCTCCGCTCTTTACTCATTCATACCACTTGCACTCTAGAGGACTGAACAATGCAATGAATTTTGAAATTGGAGACACCAGTACCTCTAGTGGTTTGTAAACCTAAGCTCGCTTTTTTTGCCAGGAATTTCAGATAGCCCCATTCCTGATGATTAATGATCAAAAGACGGTTAGCTAGAGAAAAAGTTGTTTTAAAAGCAAAGTCCAAACTTCATGGGTTTACAGAGTAACTTTTTCTGTCATTCTGGAGAAGAAAGGAAGTAAACCCAAGCCTCTGACCTCTCTGAATTACACAGGCCTGAAACTATGACCACAATCTCATCTCTGGCTTCAAATGTGCCCCAGAACTATGATGAAATAACGTATTCAACACTAGCATTTTTGAAAGGGCACTCTTCAGATTAAGGCCAAAAGTCACAGGTATCACAAGTAAACAGCATTAACTATGAATGGGGAAAAACATCCCTGTAAATTTTGTGTGCAAACCAATTCCTTCAACATCCAAGCAAGACCAGTATAGATGTATGCACTTGCTCTTTATACACTGCTGGGACTTTTGCCAGCATGTAGGATTAAACCACATTTCCATATCGTACCCAGAAGTGCAATCAAGGGAACATCATATAGCATCACCTCCACAGCCTGCCCTAGGACTCAAAGCCATTTGTTATCCCACCCACCATTAACGTCTCTTCATGATTCATCAATTAGAGAAAAAGGACAACCCTTATACTGAAATATTGCACAAACTTAGTCCTGATTTATTTAATTTAAAGGGTATTGTAACTACAAGACCTGCCTCTAATTTACCATTTGTAAACTAACTGCACAGAAGCAGTTTTCCCAGGCTTCAGCTACACTATTTAAGGCAATCCACTCCCTGCAGTGATTTCCACTGGGAAAAAGGAGGCAAAGCAACGCAGCTGTGAGGTGTCTGCCCATGTCTGACCCTGGGTCAGCAGCAGGCCATGTGGGTAGCAGCAATAGCCCAGAAGGTGCTGGAATCCCTCTTAACCTTCTGAAGGATTTCCATAGTGCTGCATTTTTGCAGTGCAACTCCTCTCCCTCAGCCTGCCACCCCATCCCTATAGCATAGCTCCAGAACAATACACAAATGTGATTTCAATTAGGTCAATAACAAATTCATGAAGGTTCAGCCCTCACCATCTGTCCAAAGGGAGCAAGGCTCTGTTAGGTTTGAGCCTTGAGCATTTTTCCCCCCACCACCCATCCTCCTTTCTTATGAATACTATTTGACAAAGCCATCCGCATAACAGAGATTTAATGGGGTTTATGCCAAAAAAACAAAAGAGCAAATTAAGGCTGTTCCACTATTAATTCCCATCACACTGGAGCATTACATAATTTATCACTTAACATGTACATAATTTAGCATAATTCAACATTCAAACGCATTAAAGACAGAAAGACAATAGCAAAAGCCTGTTAATAATGACTAATTCTTCCTTGACAGGAGTTATATCTGTCTGAAATAAGGCCCCCTAAATATTTCAGTTTCAGAAATTTAGGTGCACTTTGCATTAGAAGCAGAAAGATTGATCAATGTATCTAAAGCCATAATAACTAATCAGGAGGAATTTTATAGTGCTACAGGACTGTCTCAAAACCTTTACTTCCTGAACACATACAGCCAGTAAACTGAGATTTTAAATGTCATTTTAATCTTGATATGTCCCATCAGACACTTACTTTGTGCTGCAAAGAGATTTCCAGAGGAAAAGGTCAGGCATAGGTCTACACAGACTACTAGTGCCTCACCCAATGCATGTTTTACATGTGGTAACATCTACAACACTACGCTTCTGAATTAACTTGGATGGTTTGTGGCCTTGGGCCTTCACCCAGAATGTTGCATATTCAGATCCCGTTTCTATTCCATGGAGGGAAGAACAAAAGTCCCATAAACCTGAATGCAGTGAGGTCTGTAGGAAAGTGCTGAGATATGAATGTACATCCAAGTTAAGTTCAAACACCCGGCACCAGGTGTGGGTTAGAATGCTTTGCAGAGCCTGGTTCATTATAGCAACTGCATCAAAAACATGTGGGTGAGGAGGGGGAGGGTGCGGAAGAAGATAGGAGGAAGAAGATCTTTCTTCTAACATACTGAAACGATTTATTGGAGCAGATTTAATCATTCCACTCAAGTTGAAGGGAGTAAATTCACACTAAACTTGCCACACTGAAGATAATGGAACAAGTCATGGGAAGGAAGATGTTACTGAGTTAAAGAGCAACGAGGGAGAAAGCAAAATTATTTGCTTTGTTTTAAGATACTCTAAGGTTATGTCATCGCACTGAGATGTAGGGATGAGTAATTTATTCAGATCTTGGATTTTCCACCCAGGATTTTTCTAGCTTTGCCTCAGTTGATACAAAATGAACAGCTGAACATCGCAGTTTAATACAGTGATTTTCTATATTAAGAAACAGCTTAACTTGTACTCTAAAAACTAATGCTTTTCTACATGTTAACTAAGACACAGACTGTTTATTTCCCTTTATTGCTCAACAGCTGAAGCCTAAAAGGCATCTTTGCACACTGACATAGCCAGCTACAAAGCCAGAATACACCAGACAGTAGAACTCTCATAAATCGTCTGCCATCTGTGGAGAAATAAATTGACGTCACCTTTGCCCTTTCATCCCCTAAAACTACAGTTGCACATAATCACAAATGGAGACAGGATTGAGAAGATGGAGCGGAGCAGAAATCAATTCTTCCACTTACTAATAATTAAGATATAGGAGGATTAACCCCAAGTTGTATTTACACCATTCAATGCAAACATAAGTGACAAAAATTAAAGACTGACACAATTAGAAAAGATTGGATCTCTAAAAGTATTCAGCATCAGCTGAAATGAGTTTAAGGAAGCTTTACTATGGGCTTCAAGTGAGTCAAAGCTGGGCGCAAACTGGTTTTGAAAACCTGTTTCTAGACCTGTATTTCAGCGATGTATTAAGTTAGGGACATCCATTCTAAGCCTGCTCCAAAATCCATCTCCCTGACAATTCAGCACTATTTTGGATGCCTATGGGACTAAGCACCAGAAGAGCTGCAGCTCTGTGTTTTAATGACACTCATGTATTGATCATTCCTGGGCATTACGGAAGGAGAAGAGTAAAGGATGCAATCATACCCCATCCCTCTAGTCACACGCAGATCACGGAAGCCTTACCAGGATATACACCCAGGAAGAAGATGGTACCTCAAAGTTAACTTAATCCTTCCTTTGTGGGAATGGAAAACTCTCACATCAAATGTCTTTCACCAGTGTACTTATTCCACTCAGCCTCCTTAATGACTACTGAAGGTATCTTTGAACTTTTGGAGAAGCCTGCAGCCACAGCAGTGCAAAAAGGTGCTCCTAGAAACCAGATTCAGAGCTTTACCTTTGAGCTTTTCTAATTGAATATTTCTCCTTCTGTACTCTTTAAATACTAAGTATTAAATCAGGGGAGATTCATTTGAAAAGGAGAGAATATTTTCTTTCTGTATGTAACTCAGTGTAACTGAAGTCAATGCAAGCTTCACCTGAAACTTAGAGAAAGCAGAACTTGGTGTTTAAGCTATATCATTAGATACAGCCTAGCTCAGAATTCAATGATACTTCATGTTCTGACACCCTTTATTTCTTGTAACTCATTGCTTCTGCAGTCTGCAGATACATTTTGCAATGAACAAATACCTGTTTGCATAAAGTTGAAGATGCTCCAGACCACAGCATCACTTGAGTGACAACTATTTTTGGGTCAAATAATGAAATCTCATGCACAAAGAAGCAAATGTAATTCATTATATTTGTCGGAAGGCGCAGAAGTTTTACCACCTGGAGTGCTCTTAGATAGAGCAAAGCTAAGAGGAGAGGTCAGGTGTGGTACATAATGGTTAATTGTGTACCTTTCCAAAGTATTATTTAAGCATTTTATGGACAAAGTCAGCAGGGCTAAACCAGGCAGTCTGTGGGATCAGTGTCCAGTTTTACTAAAGGAATTTTGGAAGCTTCATAAATTCTTATCCACAATGCTTCAGCCTACTGGTCTTAAACCTAATGGCATTTCGGTTGTCTAGTAATACACATCATGCCACTTCCTTCTGATAAGGCCAGAAAGCTCTTCAGCAAAGCACTTTTTACACCATTTTTAACAAAAGAGGGCTCATAGAGATACGGAGCATGAAACAGAGCTGCTTTCTTCTCAGATCTTCAAAATAGTCAGAGTTCAGTTAAGTTCATTGCAAGAAATGACTGAGGTTTTAGTATAATTCCCTGTCCTTTAAGGCTATTCACACCATTTCCATGCTCCACTTAACAACACTAGTTTAAAAAAAGCAAGATTGCCTACAAATGTATAGAGCTTGCTTATGTGGAAACATATTTCAAATGACACTCAAAGGCTGTATTTTAAGAGCCTGGCACCCAGAAGCTTTTGGCATGAAATTGAACATAAGTGTTTCAAAGGCAGATTAGCACTCAATACTCAGCAGTTTCAGAAAAACAAGCCATATTTGAGCCTTTCTGAAAGTCTGTCCTTGATTACAGAAACTCAGTAAGCTCAGTTCTGAGAAGGGAGGCTCATCACCACTCACACCAGACTTTGCTGCCCTACCGTACCGGGATTTGGCAAGAGCAGCGTATATTCTTCACTGTCAGTTCCAATCAGGATTAAATGAAGCCTTTAACTTTCAACTAAGGTAAATGTCGCATTTTTAATATTTAATAAAAAACACCCCATTCCTATGAACCCATTATCTAACAAAAAACCAGCTCTGCCTTCAGAGAAAGAAGATAAAGAAGAGAAGATTAAACTTTAAAGAGAATAATATGGTAAATTATTACATTCGGGGATTATATCCTTAACTGGTGTAAACTGGCACAGCTTCAACAGAGACCTGTTGATTAACATCACTACCTGATCTTGTCTAACCTGCTTAGCACTGACATGCATGCACTCTTGTGGTACTAGCCTCGGAATATCCAACATTTGCCTTCAGCTGTCAGCAGGTATGAGTCAAAGAAAGATAATTCATTTTAAGTTTTTCTTCCCCATTTTGTACAAAGTCCAAAAAATCTATTTTCTTTTCTTGTTCTTTGGTTATTTTTGCTCATGGAGGCTTTGGGACAGCAGCAGTGGAAACTGAAGCTGTCTGGTTAATCTGAGGTCAAACTTTGTGTAGGCAGCTGCAAGCCAAACTTCCCCACCCTGCCCTACCACTAACCCAAGCTCTGACCTGCTGGGACCACCCCCTTGCTCTTGCAACAACTCAGTCCACATTTCTATGGAGCGAGCACAGACAGTGAGCTGAAATGCCAAAATATCAATGTGTGAAAACATATATACACATTGCCAGGTCTCTGCGACTTTTCCGTTGGACAATAACCAAGACCACCAAATGAATCTGGCAGTCTGGAATCTACTGATGGATCAAGTCACTTAGTAAATGTACTTTGTCCCTGTGAACAAGTTATATTTTGAACTGAAGTAGTGATTTAAGGAAAACAGAAAACACAGAGAGCCCAGAACCCCACAACCTCATGCATCTACAGTGAGTCCCTCTCAGTACCTGTGATAACTGCAAAAATACTGGGCACTCCAAATTCATGCTGACTTTATTCATGGTAAACTGCTGAGTGTTGAGCACTTCTGAAGCCAAGCCACTGATTCAGGGACCTGTATTAAAAAGTAATCCATTTCTTAGGGTATAAGTGATCAATTTGATCAATCTCTGTGAAACATCAGCATTCAGAAACTCTGAAAACCCCATCCTAGAAACCTACAATAAATTCTTACTTCTGAACAGTTACATTACATGCACTAATTTAACCCTTAAGATTGCAACCAAGGCCAATCATCAATACATGCTGTAGCACTGTACAGAGAGCACTGTCTGTGGATAGCTGACCACCTGAACGGTTAAGCCAGAGGAAGGGTGAGAGGAAGCTTGACCATCCTTATTTTACAGATGGGAGACTGAGGCACAAGGAAGGAAAGGAGGGGCAGGAAAGAAGGGAAAGATGTAAGTGATATACTCAAGGCCACCCAGGAAGACTGCTGCAGAGTGAGAACATGGATCCACTTTTCTCACTCCACCCCCTTTCCCTCCTTTCTGCATACAAGGTCTCTGCTCTCAGAGCTGCGTGAGAATCTCAATGGTTCAATGCTACCGCATACAGTAGTTACCAAGAGGAGCCCACGTTTTCACAGGTGCAGAAGGGTAGAACTCCATTTGCAGCCTTTCATTCAGCCCAGAAGAGAAAGGAACAGTGTATAAGCAAGCACTCACATCCTGCTCCCCAGGTTTAAGGAAGGAGACAGAGCTGGCAATAGAATCCTCTGTTCCAGAGCACAGTGAAAAAATCACAGGGAAGGACAGTAGATGAGCATTACCTGATTTACACCAACTCCAACAAGTGAAATAAAAGGAGGTAGTCTAAGCAAGCACTTTAAAACGCCAATTCTGCCATTTTGGAGAAAGCAGAATAGCACAGACCAACATGAACGCAGTGGATCCAGGAGCCAGAAAACACAGGATGCAATTTTAACGAGTCTGATGGCTCTGTGTTACTTATGTGCAAATCACCCCAACCCTTCCTCTCCAGCCTTGAGGCAAGGACTATAATCACCTCTGTCTTCATGTCACGCTGACCTGTAGACAGTCACCACACTTGAGTTTGAAACCCGTTACTACTCAAAGTTTGTAATGCAACTCTGAAAGCTTAAACCTGTAATAGTTTACGTAGTTAGAGGTTCACTTTATTGCCTAAGCATTGTTTTTAAATAGGTTAGAAGAAACAACCACAAGAGCAGTTAGGCTGGGAGGGGGAAGAGTCACTGGTACCTGCTAATCTATGTTTCTTAAATCCTCTCCAAATAAGAAAGAAGTTTGTCCCTGCTTGACAGCAAAAGAGCCCAAGCACAGCATGTCCCCACACAGGCACAGAAAGCAGTAACACGGGTAGAGATCTGCTGTGGAATCGCCCACTACTGGCACAAACAGACCCATGCGTTGGTAGAGTAGGCTCCCTGTCAGGGAAAAAACACACCTTGTGAGTCTGCACAATGAAGCCCCAGCAATTGTGGCTGTTAGGAATTACTCTTAGAGGATTTAAACAACCACAGGAAAAGAGCTGGCTTAATTATCTCCCAGCTAACTGGAAACATGGCCCAGTATGCTGAATGGAAGACATCTCACCAAGCTTTAGGTAACATCTGCAGTTCCACTGATGGCCTAGCTGACCAACAGAATTCCCCATCTCTGACAAGCACAAATGGACTTCCTTTTAGGTTTTTATAGGAAGTGTTTGATACACACAGACCAGTAAAACCAAGATTACTTTTAGTTAGCTATAGCCTGGTTTCCAGAATATACCAAACATTATATTCACCGCTAACCTTTGGTCTTACACAACATAGACTGCATTAGTAAGAACCAAACTGTCCTGGGGTCAGCATTTTGTGTTCCATTTCATCTATTTCAGCATTTGTTTTCAGGGCAACAATTCTATTTTGAAGCAAATCAACCAACTGCCCCAAACCACCACATCCAAGCTTGCCTTAGTGTGGTTTAGAGTGGCATACAAGACAGGCACTTTCTCTCTAAAGTTTTGGACCACAGGTATGGGGTATATTCAGTCCAGACTATATCCCCCCCTGCCACCCCAGCACTGGTATATATACAGCAAAGACTCAAGAGGCTCAGCACTGCCTGCTTTGATCACTGACACACTCCTACTGCACCAGATTACTCACTAACAAAGCCAAAGCAACTTGGAAATTACTGAGAACTAATTGTTCCGTTGATGTGAGCATTTTAATAAGGAATAATCACCACGAGCAGAGATAAAAGTGAAAAGCAAACTATAGAAAAATTCCTGTGGTAAGAGCACCATGGCAATGTGTGTAAACTGAAAACGGAGGAACAAAGTCACAGAGCACAAGTCTTGTCTGTACTACTGTGGAAATTGTTTCCACCAAGAAGGTGGTCTTTTGAGACCAGCACAGTTCTGTTCACAGAAACAGTTCTCCCTCTGAACAGAATAGGTTGTAAGTAGCAGTTTCCTCCAAACGTGTGAATCCCAGTTCTTTTTACTTCAAAAACTGAGGAATCACTGAGAAACAGAGATGTGTTGAGTCAACAGCTCAACAACTCACCAGGTGAACTTTTCTCCAGATCAAATGAGACTGCTTGAATTCTTGCTTTACTAACATCTTGAGGTTTTGTTCCAAATTACAGACTAGTTTTTCAGATAATAAATCACAGAGAAGAAAAGATTATCACCTACAGTCTTAAAGGAGAAACAGTGATTCAGTATTATTACCTTATAGAGGTGTCAGCTGGTTCAAAAACCTGGCAATAAGCACAACAGCCCCCCACATACACCTTCCCTCCATGTAACTGCCTCAGTCTGAAAAGAATCAAATATACACTTTAACATTTACCCCATCATTTTCCTAGCCAGCAGTTTGTCACTTCACCCCTTGTTGATATATAGTCCTACAAAAAGCAAGATTATAAGACAATCCACCTTTCTACTTATGTCATAGTAAAAAAGAGGGTAAGCATCAAACCCCATGAACACACTTTAGCCCAGGAGAAGGGAGGGTTTGGCATCCCGTTGCCCAGTCATCCCTGATTTCACAGAACACTGTAAACACAGTCATAATGAATCTCTCTATTTCAAAAGCTGCCAGATAGAGTACAGATATGTGGTAGGACATGACAGCACTCTTGAAGCTTTCAGTCCAAGATGTTTACAGGCTATAATGAAAACCAAAAGCTTTTTCTATTGCCCAAATCAATAGACATTCCTTTAAGCCACTGGAAAATAGGAGACCAAGCAGAGACTTACAGTGATTAGCCAATTTTTTCCCCGACAGTTTAATGGGTTTCTAGGAGTGACATATTAGCCAGTGGAATACCAATACAGCTTTGCTTTCTGCCTTTCCATCAATGAGAAGTCTGCATGGGTTTGGGGTTAAAACAGACACACAAGCAATTCTAATGCTACTGAACAGAAGCACACCTCTGCATTTTTAGCCTGAATGGGAGTTTCACCCCAGAAAAGGAACAGCAAACATCAGAATACCACCTACTTGATCTGAGTTAATAACTGCCATAACATTATACTGCTTTCTCAGTAAGAGGAAAGAGTTATTTCTCTCAGGTTCCATTAATCATTTTGGAAAGTCCAGAGGTGACAAGGAGCAAAGCAAGTAACACTCAGCTATATGAAGCAGAACATCCAGCCAAACTCTGCTTGCTTAGAGACAGATGGCAAATACAGTCACTGCTCTGAAACTACAGCTGCGTGCCTGAGATCTCTCAGATCTGTGTGTGCGATCATTAAAGATTTTCAAGTTATCTAATAGAGCAGAGTCTCGTGGAGATCTGCGTTTCCAGACTTCTGTTTTCTTTACCGAGGGCTACATTAAGCTTACCCAGAACAAAGTCAAAAGAAAACAGTTCTCAGGCTTTTCTATTTAAAAGTGTTATCCACACGCAAGCACTCTGAGTGGGCTTAATTCTTTTCCATGCAAGTGCAATTTGCTCACACTCTGTATTGGCAGGAACAACTGGGAACAAATTACAGCAGGAAGGCTGAAGAACTCTCACTTCACCTTTCCAGCCTAGACACCAGCAACACCCTCTTCTTTCTCCAATTGCCCCAAAGAACTTTGGCTTTCCTTGGTACCCAGGGGCTCAGTATACATACACCTACATGCCTGCCTGTTTGAGAGCTCCATATAGACTCCATGACCATGTACCCAGCTTGTTGCATATACATAAACTGCTGGTCAGATTCTATTTAGCCCAGTGTAGTTACTAACATATTGTGTGCAAGTGCAGAAAGCATACACTGGCAGGGCTCACACATAACAGTAACTGCACTGACACTGAGAAAGCACTTATCTTGCGCTATCAGCGGGAGTTCCTACTGTCAGTACTACACATTCTTCAGACTAGAGTGAAGGAATGGGTCACCCAGTGACACACAATGTGTGCCTTCCCATCGCTGCTTCTTTCCACTATATGTGAAGCTGCTTAGTCCTAAAAAGCCTGGCCAGAATTCAGTTTCCAAGGCTGGACAATACCGGAGTTCATTATTTCAACCACATTGGTGAGAATCTGACAATATACCAGGCTAAGACTCAACATTTGCTATTAATACTCATCAAATAGCTCAGCAAGAAATTTCTCTCCAGAAAAAAAAGCTTTGGTCTTTCAGGTGGGAAGTATCTGTTTTGAAAATGCTTAATAGCAAAAGGTCCAAATGTCTTATTTCAGTACTGACTACTGACTTCTTGCAATATATCTAATATATCAAAGCAAACTTCAGCTTTGCCTTAGTAGAGGCAAAACAGAGCAAAATTACTTTATCAAATAAAAAACTTCAACCCTTCTGAATCAATATTTTTACTGAAACATGCTTGGCAAGAGTTAAAAAAGTATTAACTTAGGATTTTCTTTTAGAGTTCCTATTACCCCTGGCATGGAATTCTTATTTCCTACATAGCTAAGTGTGCTTCCATTTCTTATTACTGGTTACATGTGTGAGGGGCTTTGCTTGTTAGTCTTTAAGTGCATAAAACCTTCCTGAAGGCTGTTTGAGGTATGTTTTAAACAAGGCCTGAGTCCTTAACTCCCCTAAAAGACCACAACCAAAAACTTGCCTCAAAACATAGTCCATATAAAATACCACAAGTGCAAATATGGAAGGATGTTCTCATTACCTGATTTGTGACCATGATTAATTCTTTTAGGCCACAGGTATTCAGACTGCAAGCCAAGCTTTCCAGGTAGTAGCAGATCTGAAAACAAACAGCATAAAAAGAGGTAGTTCAGCTTGATATCTGGACAACCAACTTGTCAGCCTGAAAAACCGAAGAAGAAATCATTTTCAAAGGACAATGACATTTAGCTGTGTGAAGTCCATTATAACGCTGCCATCTTCTAGACAGACATCCAAACAAACAGAGATATGTATGTAGACATGACCACGATCTGAACAAGTGTTGAGTCAGTGAGCACCATACAATGAAAGTCTTGGGCAAGGAGTCCCTAGGAAAAGGTGAGTTTACATCCCAGAAACAGAACAAGTAGGTTAGATTGCAAAGCAACTTTTCTTTCTGCCTATGACTGATGAAACTTATATGCATGCAAATGGCAGGAGAAGAACAACAACAACAACAACAAAAGGCCTTTGTTGAGCTGCATTAACCTGTTTATTTAGAAAGCTCATCTCCAGAGTCAGAGCAACACTTCATCAGATAGCTTTGTTCTACAGAATTTCTTGGCCATGTAAACTACAAGCACTCTATCATAGAGGCTTGCAAAATAAATCCCTTATACGTAAAACTTATGCAAACAAGAAAACCAAAACAACCCATCTCATTATCTTCTTCAACCAATTACATCAAATACAAACAAACAAAGATATCTCTTATGTGCAGGGAACAGACCGATGCTGGTTTCACAGAGGAGTGACCGACTCCAGTAAATTAAATGCCCAGGGCTTCAGAGACTTCATCTGGTCCTAATTTTCCATCAGCAGTAAAAGGATATGTTTTTCACTTTCATTGTAGCTTGTTTTCATCTACTTTATGTTCCAAGACATCCTGCTTTTCAAGCTCAGATCCATCACATTAAGAAAATGGACTTGGAAAATGTACAATAGCCGACGTAGTGGCACCACTGAAGCAGCTGAGCTCCTGCACTCTGCTGCCTGCAGAATCTCTCTTCCTTATGCCAGAAAGAACTGGGAGCAGAGAGAAGTACATGGGAGTTACACACATGGACTTGGCATAGGTGTAAAGTACCCAACTGCATTACCTTGCAGAAAGAGGGTGAAAGCACCACCTCCTCCTCCTCCGATTCTCTGCAGGATCCAAGTACCTGAAGGACTGGCCTCTCCTACACTGCATTTTGGCTTCTCTGAGGTTTGCCTAACATTTATGAACTGCAAATTCTCTATATCTACTCTAATACATTGCACACCACCAACAGGAGAGGAAAGAAAAGGAAGAGAAAAGAATGAAGTTGTCATCATCACCAAGCCTTCCCTGTCTATACCACCATGCATCATTCCTCACCTTTCCTAGTACCAACAGCCTACAGCAATCAATTCACTAAAAGCTTATGGAGATGAGTCCATAATAGTAATTAATGATACACGGTTGCAGTGCCTCTAATGCCAGGTACAACATAAATCCCAGTAATTTGCATGGGGACAGTTATTCCTCATATAACCATGAATGACAAGCCTTAGCCAACTTCCCAGATGGAACATTAATAGATGATGATTATATGTGCTCAGAATACAACTGTGGTACATGCTGCACTACAGCTGCAAAACTAATCTTGATGTCAACTGCAAAATCTTCCCAAGAAGAAGAATAAATATATGGTGATCAGGCTGTGCTGAGCTCCATGCTGCTTCAGGAACACTGTCAGCAGTGCCAGAGGAAGACAGTTTCACATTCACAGCACCATGTTTGACTGCACCACAGAAGTATTCCAAAAGATCAATTGTCACCCATAAAATTAAACCACAGTTTTACTGGTCCCATCCAGATTAAATTAGAACATATTTAGAAGTCAATTTTGCAGATGTTCCCACAGTACCCTATCTCTGTGCAAGAGGCCAGGTATGAGGACAGTCATTGGGAAGAGATATACCAACATTTCCCAAGACCTAAACAATCTCTCCTGAACACCTGATCAATTGAAACTCATCAAAATGGATATACACAAAATACATGCACATGTATTTCACATGAAAGATTCTGCTAAGTCAAATAAATGCTCATCTTCAGCTTTCCCACCTCCCCATTGAAATAAAGGAGTCTAACTTCCCATCCTGTGGTCTGAAAAACATAAATAATTAAGGCAGATTGCAGCCCATCAGTCAGACAGATCTCCCAGGGTAGGATTGCTCAGCCCCAGCACTCCCATCACAGCTTGGCTTCCCACCCTGTTTCTGACTTTCAATCCTGCTGCCAAAATCTCTCACTGCTCCTCCATGTATTCCTGGTTTTCTCTCTTCACTTGTAGGATCGATTATCTGCGGCTCTCTCAAGACCCTGCAGGACCTTTCTTGGCTGCTGTAAATCAGAAGTAACTTTTCTTATCCAAATAACAGCAATTCAGGCTACAGCAGCAGAGCATTTGGCCTCTAACTCAGTCCCTTTATCCCCATGTTCATTTCTAGAGCTCATGCCTCTTTCCCTCTAGGAATTCAGTATCAGGACTCAGGTTTGCCTCATTCACCATAGATTTGACCCTGAACACATAGCAATTAAATATGAAGTTTGCATCTAACTGAGTATCCAAGAATCATGTTTTAGTTCATTTACTCTGGCTTCCTCTACACTCCTTATCACAAGACCATGAGGGACAAGATAAGCACCACAGGAAGATGCTGGCACAACTGCCCTTCCTTGTAAGTATCTATTAAATAGGCAAAATGAGGGTGAAAAGAGAACAAAAGCCATGATATTTGGCACTAGGAGAGTCTTTCTAACTCTAAAATGATCTCCATGTTTTAAGACAGCTCTCTTTCTCATCTATAGAGATGTCCTTTTTTCATCTATCTCCATAGCAATTTCCATGGGGGCAACTAATTTTTGAGGGAGATGCATTTACCAAGGTTCATTTAAAACACCAGTAGTCACTAAAGGTTCACTTAAACCTGTTTTGTCTCAGCTCCCACTGCTAAGCCTGCACTGTTCATTTTAATAGTAGCCAAAGAGGAAAACTAAAGAGACTTGTACATCCCTGGTTTTGAATACTGCATGCAGAAGGGAGAAGAAAAAATGCAGTAATATCACTTGAATTTTCAAAGAATTCATAACACAAAACTAAGAACTGCTTCATCTTTAATGGTGCTGTGCTTCAGTCATTTAGAATTATTTGCCTTATTTGCTGCTAGGGCTACCATGTCTATTGACAGGTACACCTACTTAAAGGTGTTAGGTTTTGTCTTTTAAAAAGGAATGTGAGAACAGCAGCTTCATTTGTACCATATTCTTCCTCTCTTGCATACAATAAGATGGGTGAAAGAGACAGGGGGTGGGGAAGAATTCCACACCATAATCATTTGGCAACTTACATTATTTTCTTTCAAAGGGCATTACAATACACTTCTCTCACTTGGGGAACTTCAAGAGAAGATAATTATTCTTGTCTGCCTTGTAATATATATTAAAAATGTTCAAATGTGGCTTTCCAGGGAATTCTGCCAAATATTTTTAGGCACCAGACCCAGCTTTACTTAATTTTATATTGCCTTCTTAAGTCTTTTATAAAATACCCTTCCATGCAGTTTGAATTTGGTAAAAAGGCTGAAGCATACTCATTTATATTAGAAACATAAAAATCCTTCTTTCCTTGAAATAAAGATCTTTAACTCCTAATGTGACAGCCATTCAGATGTACAGTAATTAAAGTGTCTCTGCAGAGCTAAACACACATCAGTGAGCTTTTACTGCCACAAAACCCAAGCTGAAACAGAGAGGAGAGGGTTTAGGGCTTTTTTAGGAGACAACATATCAAGAACAGAAAGTAGCTTCAAGCATTTTTGTTTTATAAGCACTTTAGTAGCAGTGTAACAGTAGCACCTTGAGACTCCAAAGACCAGAGCCCTGCTGCATGAGGCATTATAAAAGCTTCAAAGATGCAAATCCTAAACCTTCAAGTGCTGCCATCAACTACAGTAAAGTATGGGATTAAAGTACAGTTTGTTGGGGTTTTTTTTAAAGCTATTTGAGGTAGCAATCATCTCTTATTATTAACAGTAATGTTTATTACAAGGGATAAAACAATGGTAGTGGGCAAACCAATCTGCTCCAAGGAGTTTACAGTCTAAGCAAACAAGAATGCCAATCCTGGACACAGAGACAGAGCTCATTATACAAGAGCAGAATATGTACATTTGGAAAAAGATAAGCTAAGTAACAGAGAAGGAGGGATAAAACAGATGAGTGAATTTGAAGGGACTATACCCACACTACCACAAGGCAAATAAATACTGCAGAGCTGGCAGCCTCAGGACAAAGAACAAGTGGGAAACAGTGAGGCACAAAGACTTGCTCCAAATCATGCAGCACAGCAACTAGCAGTGAGAAGCCTGACAACCAGATCCTCACTTTAGCATCCACCCAGTGAATTCTGACACTTCACTTTTAAAAACTTCAAGTCTGTGCTATTATAGCCCAGTGAGAAAGGCCAGGCAACCCTTATCCTGAACGTCCAAGCAGTCAGACATGATTTACACAGCAAGATCAAGATCAAGCCCACAGTATTCCCATCAGTATGCTTTCTGGATGCTTCACTGTCTTCCCCCTTTATTTTAAAAGCCAGCATCAGAAACTGTGGATAATTAGCATAAAAGTCCATGTGAAATGTTGTATTTGTTGAAGTGTTTGTTTTGGCTTCCTAAACCAGGCTGGAATCCAGCTCTTGGGCTCAGCCCCACCTTAGTTATATTTGTCCTGTTATGCACAACAAACCTGGAGCCACATTTAAATATGAAGCACTTTGAAACTAAATTAATGCTATCTCTTTATCATTACACACATTAACGCCCTTCACAACTGACCCATAGGTTGAATGGCTGACCTAGCTCGTTTTAAAGGATAGCAACACAGTTTTACTTGTCTTAGCTTTCCCTGATAATGAAAAGGAAGCCAGCTCAGACTGCATGGTGAAAACTGAAAGCGCTGAGTGGACTCCTCCTACCTCCTCTCTTGCAATTTCATCTTT
Source organism: Psittacus erithacus (assembly GCA_009867235.2). NCBI lineage: Eukaryota > Metazoa > Chordata > Aves > Psittaciformes > Psittacidae > Psittacus > Psittacus erithacus. The sequence goes on from WYDI02031369.1 coordinate 22,166, forward strand.
TATGGTGGCAGGCTAGTCTGTGCCAGACAAACTAAGATTTCTTATGTTCTTCAGTCACTTGGCTGTTCTTTCCCATAGATATTCCAGCAGCAGATTAACGTCAAGGCATGCTGTGCCAAACATATGAATCTCAAGACTGCAGTCAATCAGGAATGCTGCTGGATAGTCTCTTTTGCTGTTAAACCAAGGGATCGCAACTGAACCTCTTCTCAGCACGCTTGAGTAATGAGTAACTCTCATCAGCACCAACTAACATGGGTGTATGGGAGGTCAAAATCAAGTCCCTTAAATAGTGTCTGAAGGAAAAGAGTTGCATGGGGAAGTGAAGTGTTCCCTCTTTGGCACACAGCTGCACAAGCCATCCACACAATTTCAAAGCACTGGATTTCACAGATACAAGGAAACAAACAACTGCTGTGCTCCCAGCAAAGTCAAGGGCAGGAGGTGCTATCTCCCCAGTGCTCCAAGGACCAGGCCTTTTCTCCACTACAAGCACACCCAGCAGCACATGTACTCAAAGGATGAACACTGCACAGATGAAGCACCCAAGCTCACAAGCCAGTAAGAAGCCCTGTAGCACCCTCATTTATGGCTTTGCATTGCCAAGGTACCACCCCTACTGAATGGATTAGGGCAGGCATGCAGGACACCTGAAGCCTTGCATCTCTTAGGACCAGCAGCCCTAAGTAGACATCACTTCTTTGGATCACAGACCCAAAGACATGAGTAATTCAAGAGGATGCTTCCACTAAGTTTCTACTCTCCTACTTAGTCTCTAAAATGGGAAGGAAAACACAATTCTGAGTCTTCCCCTGCCCCCTACTAGAAATGATAACCCCTTGCTTAAACACCTCTAAGTCCTTCAAAGACACAGATGGGGGAACAGAGAGGTATCTTCCCTTCACAGGAAAGCTACAGAGGAATAACAGAAAGGAATAATAACTAAAAAGAAGTGGAAATGGACACATTAGCTAAGAAGGGCATACTGCCTTGCTGTATTTAACACAGGTTTTCATCCTAGAGCACACAGAAGTTAAGCATTCATAAAACACCTGCTGCACCCTTTTGCAACAAGACCCACATATCTCCTTTAAAATGAGCAAAACCCCTGTTAACATTGAAGCATTCTTATGAAGGCTGTTTACCTGGACTCATCTCGTATACTGCACTAGCACAACCATGTACCAACACATTGGTCTCACCAGCCTCGCCTTAGAGTCTTTGCAGATCTGCTCACGATGATCACAAGACGACTCTTAGGAAAGTACAGATCCCATTAAGAAGGCAGGGACTTGGGGAGCCCCCAACTCCAGAAGCTCATCCCAAGCCCAGCAGTGCACTGCAAGCAACCCAAACTCTGCAGAAGGTACAGAAGACCAATTCCCTGCAGTTAGAGAACAAGCTGATTTCAGCTTGCTGATAGCTACTGCTGCGGGTCTACTCCAGTCTGCATCCTTGCACCTCAGCCCTCCAGCCAGCACATGACCAATAACCCCAGGATTTCTAGGGATTTACTTCAGTGCAAACCACACAGGAAAGAAAAAAAAAGCCAAAAACTCAAAACCACCCAAACACAAACCAATAAAATAATCAATCCTCAGCAACTCCAGACACAACACACACGCTTTGAGTTTCCCTCCCCCACGGGTCAGTGAAACTGTGGGTCATTTTCCATATATACCAGCCATGGAAACTGTAGCCTCACACAGATGCAGTTTAAAGCAAAACAGTCCTTCAATAAAATATCAACCTGAAGACTACTAACCTAGAAGAGGCCTCTTTCCTGCACCAAACTTGCTCCTAAAGCATAATGCAAACCTCCTTATAGAAGACCAACTCCAAGGACACTGTTCCAGGAGAGAAAAGCCAGCTCTTCTTCAGGTGTGCCTATTTAAACTGCTACGGGCTTCAGGTGCTGCCACTCTCCACTGATTGAGCCCTCTGCTCAATCCCAAGAGGCTCCTGATGACTCTTTGTTTGCCAGCTGAAGGTTTAATTGAGCTCAGTCCATCTCTTGAGGATGGTGAACAGAAATTCCACACGTGGAGAAGTTCATAGGTGTCCCAGTTAGGCTTCTGCAAATCTAGATTGCCCTTTGGATTCTATACATGTAGCAGCCACCTATGATGCTGTGGTGACAAAAACTGGTTGGTTTTTGTGCTGTCTACAGAAAACGGGTGTCAGCATCTCCAAAACCATCACTGTGAGATGATGGACATGGCATTTTGATCGTCACTTGAACAGTACTTGAACAGACAGACTTCAGCCTTCAGTGGGATATATCTGTCTCCTGTACTACTCCAGGAAAATAGAATCACCATTTGAGGGAGGGGATATTACATCTACAGCCCCATATATAAAAATCTTTAAGTCTAAATGAGAATAAACTCTCATTTTCCTCAGGAAAAAACATCAGTTTACCACTGAAGTAAAGCATGTGGCCCTACCAGCTGATAGGCAACTGATAGAGTCGATATAATGCTTTTTCCCAGTAGGACACACTATAATCCACTGAACATGACTGCCTGCATGATCAATCTGCATGACTGACAGAAAGAGATGAATTATTTGTGTGATCAGAAAGGGGAAAAAAGAACCTCCAAGCTGATATGGGTCGAACTGTGGAATACCAGTGCTTGAGCAGGTCTGTAATCAGCCCACAAAAATGCCTCAAAGAGTAAGATCTATAAACTAATGTCAGTGCAGTTGTGCAGGGGGTCCGCAAGATGAATTCAAGGTTGACAGTGGTTTGCTCTCCTAAATGTTTGGAATCCAGGGCTCCAAACAGTACAGCTCATGCTCTTCATCTATCAGCAGCTTATGTTTCTAAAAAAAATACCCCAAAATTGATATGCCAAAGTACAAACTTTTCAGAGGACGTTCTTCAAAAGCTAAAGGAGAATTGGATACCAGTGTTTTGCAGTCAAAAGTGCTGGCACTTTATAAAGAGAAGACTTTTGTTAGAGACAGGAAGTTTAGTTTATTGCCTGGTGTATACAGTTCGCCCACCACATTATTTTGGGCTATTTCCATTCCTCACACAGTAAAGAGGAAATTCTAAGAACATTTCATTGCTTTTCTTTGTTTGATGAACAGCAAAGGTTTGCAGTTTACTCACCACCGCATTGCTTTGCTACTTCAGACGTACAGTTTCACTTCACATAGATTCTCTGGAGGATAAAACATTTGTTCTTTATAAAAATCAGTTGTTTCTGCCCCATTCATTTAAGTCCATCTTTCACCCTCATCTTTCATTACTTCACAGAAAGAATTCTCAATACAAAACTAGGGAAAAAACCCCATAAACTGACACTTCTTTTTTTTGCATCAGTAAAATTCAGGCTCAGAAACAGGCACCCCATGAAAACTTTCCTCCCCCTTGCAGCTTCCCCAGATCCTTTTCAGACACAATCTGTAGCAGAATAATACCACCACAGCTACGGTACAGCACTATTACTGATATAGTAAGATTGCTCTTCTGAAGTGCATTCAATTTTTGTCAAAACAAATGCTGCACCTCATGTACTGACTGTTACGATTCCATTGCCTGCACAACATGGTTCTATGCAGCTGAAGTTATAAACAGCCAGTCCATTTATTCTTTTACTTTTCATCAATGCACAAGGTTATGCCAAATGTTTTTATACCATTCTTGCCTAACAGAAAAAGAAAGGATTCCTCATAAAAGGTTTGGTTTCTAAAAAATGCCAAGCATTTAAACATTTATTAGAAACAGTTCTAGTTCCTCATTAATCTGAAAATGAAGTATTATTGATTTACAATGAGCAATTCATCCGATATCCATCGGCAGCATATAAAAACAGAGTCTGAGAATTGAAAAACGGGTGATGCCTGTTTGGCAGCAGCTTGCTATGTCCTGCCAATGGCATAACCTGTCCAACTGGATGGGAAACAGCCCTGCTCTTTCTGTGTGTTCTGCATGCCTGACTGCGTATGTCCCACAGATCATAGGCTAACCCACATTTATTTTTATATTACAGGATCAGCAAGTCTATATTAGATCAAGGCTTGGGGGACTTTACATATTGCTTAACCTCAGTCACCCAGGTTCTTAGTCACTCCAGTGTTGGGCATGGTAAAAATAGATAAATTACACAGATAGATTGACACAGAGACATACACATCTGTGCACATAGACATACATATCCCTAGGGCCTGATGGAACAACTCCAGTTGAGTACACTGAGCTTTGGATCACGACCAACGTTAGTATACGATACAGACTAAGTGCCTCTGATCTTTGAAACCAGTTTTAGAGGCTAACATGGGGAGTGAGCCTCCATTCTATGACCCTGGTTTTCCACCAGTGTAACTCTATTGGCTTTAGTGGCATGTAAACCCAACGTAATGAAGTGGAGAATTATGCTCATATTATGTTTTTTAAGTAGCTTATTAGCCTGCGTATTACACCCTTTTTAGTGAGTTGGCAGCTGTGCAAAGGACTCCAAGGACCTAATTCACTGAAGCTGATACAACTCTTCCCACTGGTTTTGGGTTAGGGCCCTACATTATTCTGCAGATTGTGGGGAGAGGATATTATAAAGTGGTATACAGTAAAGGTAAAAGGGTGTTAATGAAAGTCCCCTGAGGAAGTCATGGCTTTCATTAGTCTGGAGGAGCTTTCCACAGATTAAAAATGTTTTAAAAAAAGACATTTCAAAGTGTGCCAAATGTTCCTGCACATGATTTTTTCTTCCTTGTTACCATTAAAAAAAGAACAAAACCCAACCAAGTATCAGGATAGAAAAAAAAAATCCCATCTATTTTCCAGCCTAAATAGATTTGTTTACAGCTCATAACATGCAGTAAGTGGATGGGGTGGGGATGGAAGGTAGGGGGCAGAGAGATAAGAGAAAGAAACATGTCTGTGCCACCTCCAGCTCCTTTGCTTCGTGCTTGGCCCTCGGGGTGAATTGCCTGCCAATGCTGCTTGATCTTAACACTTCTCTCTCACTCCTTTCAAGGCTGCTTACCTCTCAGAGTCCCATCTCTCAGCCTTTAGGGCTGCACCTGCTTTCCTCCTCTCTGCTGCCATTGGCCATGCATGTCTCTTTTGGTGGCCTCTTGTCACACCCAGCCCTATTGCCTGCCCCAGCTTCCCACACACATGCACTTAATGAGCAGGCAGAGTAATTGCTTTCATAACACTTTTCCCACAATGACATTTCTCAGTTTGCTCAGGCAGGATTAAGTGTTATGGTGCCAGTTCCTCGAGTCCTGTCTCAGCCCAAGTTCCCTCAATGCTATTAATAACAAAAATGGGCGCTTTGTCCAAGGAAGGACTGCTGGATCCACAGCTATAAAAGCCTATGAACTACAGAGCTATCAAAGACTAGATGCAAAATCCAGCTCCTCCATGATCTCCTGCCACCTCTTTGTCCCTCAGCTTTTGCAGAATGGAAATCAACAACAGAGATTTACTCCACAGAAGAAGTATGAGAGCAAATGCATTAAAGACATGGTGATGACCAGTTCTCAGGTCTCAACAAGCACCTGAAAGACAGCTAGAAAGAAAAAGAGCGTAACTAACAACTTCCTGAATTTATGCCAATCCTTGGCCAGGACCGCGAGCCAAATCCCTCAAAAGAAGATAGGCTAAGTTCCATTCATCTGATATGTCAGTATAAATGTGGAGGCCAAAGGGCAACTGCAGATTTCAGAGCCTATAAACCATAAAATACTACTGTTCTTGTCCAGACTTCTTCGCAATGAACCCTGAAGATTCAGTTATGTTGATTTGACTCTTCCCTTCTGGCACGGGGTCAGGGCCCTAAGTCACCATGAGAAACCTATGAAGGGCTTCTGAAATATGAAGGGCAGAAATCTGACAGAAGAGTAATGATTGAAGGTTTTGATCACTATTGAAATAACAGTAGCTCCCGGAAACTCAAACAGATGTCACAGTCCAAAAGAGGAGACATCCATAGAGTAGGCAGCTGCAAATAGTTCTTGATCAAAGTAGGAGAAGAAAATGCAGGTGGGCTGAAGCTCATACAATAGATGAGAGTGAGAAAGATAAATAAGCCCTAAGCCTCACATGTTACAGTGCTGCATCCATTCTAGTGCACTGCTTGTCAGTGTGTTCACTCACACTCCTTGTGACTCTTTCTCTGGTTTTTGTTCAGCAGCACCCAGACAACTTTTCCTTTGACCATGGGTATGCTGCACAAGGAAGCGACATTCATTGGCATAGCTTGCCTGGTCATTTTATGAGGTAATAGCTTGCTGAGGGTGCACTCAATTCCGCTGTCCACATCGCTGACAAAGATGTTGAACAGGATCAGTCTCAGCACCGGTGCCTGAGGGACATCACTAGTCACTGGTTTCCACTTGGATATCAAGCCACTGATGGCAAATCTCTGAGTGTGACCATCCAGCCAACTTCTTATCCACCAAGTGGTCCATCCACCAAACTCATGCCTCTCCAGTTTAGAGACAAGGATGTTGTTGAGGAGTGTCAAATGCTTTTCACAAGTCCAGGTAGATGATGTCAATTGCCATTACCTTATCCACCAACACTGCAGCCCCATCATAGAAGGCCACCTAATTTGTCAAGCACAATTTCCCCTTAGTCAAGATCCATTTTGGTTGTCACCAGTTGCCTCATTTTCCATGGGCCTTAGCATAGTTTCCAGAAGAATCTGCTCCATGATTTTACCAGGCACTGAGGTGAGACAAACCAGTTCCCCGAGTCTTCCTTTTATCCCTTTTTAAAAATAGAGGTTATTTTTGAAGTAGGTGATCCTTGAATATTATCCAGCTGTCTTGAGCCCCTCTTCCATCCAGGACTTTATCCCATGGTACCCGACCGAGCAAAACCCTGAAGAGGCCAAAGTCTGCTCTCCTGAAGTTCAAGGTAGTGAGTTTGCTGTGCACTTTCCTCACCGCCCTAAGGATCTTGAACTCCACCATTTCAGTCACTGCAGCCAATGCTGCCCTTGAGCTTTACATTCCTCACTAACCTCTCCTTGTTGATGAGAACAAGGCCCAGCACAGCACCTCTCCTCACTGGCTCCTCTATCACTTGGAGAAGGAAATTATCCTTCATGCATTCCCAGAACTTCCTGGATTGCTTGCTCCTGCTGTGCTGTCCCTCCAACAGATATCAGGGAGGCTGAAGTCCTCCAGAGCTTGTGAATGTGAGCCTGCTCCTATGTGTCTATAGAAGGCCTCAACCAGTTGGTATTCCTGATGGCATGACATGTAGCAGATCCCCACTACAATGTCCCCTGTCCCCGCCCTCCCTTTAATCCTGACTCTTAAACTCAGTTGGCTCCTCATCCATCCTCAGTGGAGCTCTGAGCACTCCAGCTAGTCACTGACATAGAGGGCAATACCCCCTCCTCATCCCGTTGCCTGTCCCTCCTGAAGAGCCTGCATCCTTCCATTCCAACACTGTAGTCACAAGAGCCATCCCACCATGTCTCTGTGATGCCAATAAGATCATAGTCCTACAGACATGCGCACGTCTCTAACTCCTCTTGTTTATTCCCCATGCTACGTGTGTTTGCATAGAGGCATTTAAGTTGGGCTCCCAGTGAAGCTGACTTACTGGCTGGAGTGGCTTACAGTCATACTGCAATCCAAAATATATATTCATTTTCATGCCAGAATACGGATGTAATTTGGGAGGTTCACATTTTCTTTAGAGGCACAGAAAGTGCCTGCTTCAGTTTCTGCTCAATCAAATTATTTTCTAATAGCTTAGTTCAGTTAACAAAATACAAAGAAGAAAAGCATCAATTCATAAACCTCTACACAAAATATTTCTTGTGACACATCATGAATACAAGATGTCATATCCCCAGAAAGCGATGATATGAAAGCAGCAACCTTATGATTTCAAGAGCTAAAGAGGGACTTTGGTTCCACCCTGTATGATGTAGCAAAGGGAAGCAAATCCAGCCTAATTTTACAGAAATTAGGGTTTTCATTAGGAAAAGAAAAATAAAATGTCCAAGCGATTTCTTGATAACCACTCACGTTTGCAATTTCAGCATTCCCTGCAATAATTTTAGGTGAAATTTATCTTAATGAAGAAGTTTCTACACAAACTCTTGTACATCAGCACTTGAGTCCTTCTCCTTCCAGCTCTATGCCACTCTTTGCATGATGAAAAGAGTGGTACAAGCTTACTAGTACAAGCTTAGCTGTACCAGTAATGTACAAAGCAATCGGTGAATGAAAACCTTGTACTTCTGACTTGGTATTCTTTTGAATCAACTGCTGCTATTACTCACTCGCCCAATAATAACATTGCATCAGAAGCTTAGTGAAGACAAGACGAAGGAATTTACCATTGAAAAGGTGAGTCTGAAACACTGCCAGTCCTCACAGAATTTTCTTGACTGAATGATAGACATACCACAACATGTCTTGACCGTGCCACAGACAACTCTCCATGTAACACAAACATCTACTCAGCGTCACTGGATCCTGTGACTTACGTCAACGTGACTACTTGTATGAATGCAGATTACTCATATGAATAAGGGATTGAGACTTCAGTCACCACAGAGTCTGGAGACCCTGTTGATGCAAGACACAACATGGAAGTGAAGCCGTTAAAAAGTCAGCAGTAGGCTACAATTAACACACTGGCATTTGAAATGCTAAAGGGGGGGTGCAGAATTTTCCATTTAGAGTGAGAAGGAAACACATTGTCTCTAATACTGATGTGTTTCAACTATGAAAACACTGGGGTTTCTTGAATATGACCCCTGTATTGTGCTGCTGCAGCAGGGTGAACCTTAATCAATGCAAGATTTTAGCTGGCCATGATAATTACAAAGCACGCCTAGAGGTCAGTCAGGCTGTTTGCACAAAAATAAGGATTATGCATTTTTCTAGTGGATCCAAGGTTTGGCATCAAATTATTTCTATTACAGTTATTATTAAGCTTGAACCTACAGGCCAAACCCAAGACCCACTGTATTTATTCCTGCCTATGGGAATCCCTAGGATTTCTACAAGTTTAAAAGTAAATCAAAATGAAAAACTAGCTGAAAGAAATCTGTTACAGAGCTTTGTGCCGCATCTGTCAGCTCAGGACTGATGGAATGTTTCATTTTCATCTCTTGAATCAGCCCAGATTTTTGTTTCCAGATGCATTTCCCAGTGGCACTGCACTGCTTCCCAGGTATGCGATTTAGGGAGTCAAATGCTCTCTTTGCTCCTAAACTATGCATTATCCTATCCTTAGCTCTCCTAAGAACTCCTTTCCCTTTAGGTAGTAAGGTAAAAGCACACTTCTTTTTCTGCACACCGTTGCTGTCCTACTAACTCCATCTTCCATCACAGTAAGTAAAAAGAGATTCTGTAACTAACTTGTCCTAAGACAAACTGAAAAAAGACTCTAGTTACCATAAAATTGAATCCCTAAATCCTGCTTAACCCTTGGCCACATAAATATAACCAGAAAAGAAAATGGAAATTATTTACATATTGACCAGTACTGAAGCAAAATAACATCCTCTACTATTTTGGTTTCATTTTGAATGTAATAATCTAGAAACATGTTGGTTCATCTGCTATAGTATCAGAAGTGTATTGGGCACTCTGTAACATAAGAATATATGTTCCCTACTGCTCAGTCTTCTCTAGCATCCACTTTGTTTCTGTTAACTCATTCGTTTCTCACAGGGATCACCAAAGAAGTGGTACTTGAGCAGGATTCAGCAGCTGTGGACTCCAGACTTGGGCACATGTTCATGTTCACTGCCAAACACATTTTAATTTGAGACCCTGAGTGATCCAGTTTGCTTTCAATGTTCTCAGGGGGGCTGATGGAATACTTGCATTCTCCCACATTCATCTGAAGTTCCCAAATGGCTCTCAAAGTCTGAGACACCAACACCAGTTGATCCCTGCGAAGGACAGGGCAGGCAGTAGCAGTGTAAGCCCTTTCCCTATGCAATGCTCTCTCCTCTGCTTATAGAGAGACTCCAGCTCTCCCAGCCAACATCATGTGCATGCCAGTGGGCCAGAACATGGGCAGTGAATAGCTCCAGGTTATTCTCCATGAGGACCAAGGGTCTGCTTCCCCCAGAACATTTCTGACTTTTCTGTTGTTATTAAAAATGAACAGTTCCAGCCCTGCAAGCCAAGCAGTTTACTCACTGTACCATTTAATTCTCATATTTCTTGACTAATATAATCCATAAGGGCCACAATTTGTTAATTTTGCACTCAGTCAGGCTTTTTGCCTTGCTTAAACTTACATTGCAGACATCATAATTTTCATATAACAAACAGTGACAGGACCTTTGCTTACTTCAAATATTCTGGATAAAAGTCTGTCCCAGCAAAGCAATTTTCTCTTAATATTAAGAACTTGAGAAACATTTTTTCCCTTCTTTTAAAAATGAAACAGAGTAACCAGCTTCCCGTTTGATGGCGATCATCCTTTTCATAATCTACGTAGTGCTTTACACCATCTATTCTTCCTCCCTGGTGAAAACACCCTTCACTTGGAAGACTGCACACATGCAGGCAAGAACTATATGATACTTTTTCTACCTTAAATGAGCTGCCTGCCTGTTAGGCAATTAGGGTGAACAGTAAATATTTGCAGCTTGAACAAGCATCTGGAGAGAAGTCATTACAACTCTCTAAATTACCTCAAATTGATTTGCAATCAATTAACTTGAGGGAAAAATGCGTAGCATAGTTGAAGAGGAGAAGCTGAACTCCCTAATGGCCTGAAGTGGTATAGCAGTCAGCAATCACATCCACAAACAACGGGCATTCAACCTGCTGAGTCCATTGAAGCCTATTCAGCACTCAACCTCTTACATACAGAACTGGGTCTTTAATGTCTTTTAAGTCCCTATGACAAGTTCAGATATTCTGATACAGGCGCTTTTTTAACAAAGATGAGTCAGTTCTTCTGTTGAGAGAGTTGCTAATGACATAAAGACCACAGGTTTCTGAGTCATGCATATGCATATGCAATAATGTTCTTTACCGGAAACATAGCATTGATGTATGCAGATAAAGCTAGATACAGATGCAGACAAATGATGGCATGTGGTGGTATAAAGGCTTCACTGGCAATGGTCTGAGAAAGCTGAATTGCTCACAATTAGGGAATTACGCAAAATGTCCTCAAGGAGCGATGATGTTATATATTTCAGAAAAATTATTATACACTTATTTCAGATCTCTACTTTTCTCTTAACCTCTGCCTTTTAAACCAAAGTGCATTCTTGACAGATAAGCAATGAAGTTCAAATTCTTCCTGCCATCATCTCAGGGCTTGTTCCTGAATAATTAAAATTCCTGAAAACTCCCGAAGTGACAGCAGCAGATTCCTTATTTATTTAAAATCACATTTTGGAAATACTGCTACAATTTGGTGACCAAAATAAGAAGAGAGAATTCCATGAACAGCAAGTGCTCTTTGGAAGAAAAGGAACTGAGGAGCACAGAGTTCTCCCTGAAGTCCGTCGCTGTGTGCTCAGTGCTACTGGAAATCTCACAAGCTGAGTTTCAACAGTGAAAACAAACACTTGCCAAAAATCTTTTTATAGACTTGCAGGGGATTAAGAATAATCACAGCTGTATTGTTAAGAGGGCTTCAATTAAATGCAATCAATCTGATTAGTTTATGTCTTAACCTTACCATCATTTTACCATCCGTTTTTTATGTCCTGAAGATTCTAGATGTTGATAGGTTGTCTCGGTTCCCTATTTTTTCCATTATCCAGGTTTCATTATGCACGTTAAGCATGTTTCCATTTGCCTGAGGTACACCAGGGGCAGGGAAGCATTTTTCAAAGATAACTCATTTAATATTAAATGTCAAAATATTACTCACTTCTTTAGCAAGATCATGCAGCTGCAACCTGGAGAATTAATTTGTGATGGTGTCTCTGTGGAGTTCAGGGCGTTGGTCTAAGCATACCTTTTTTGCTAAACAAAAAATCATTGACTTACTCAGAGTGTAAAACATTGTATGGAACTAACTAAAGGGCAATAATGGAAAGCTAAGTATATAAAGGAAGTGGGTTTTTTAAGCCAGAAATGCTGTGATTAATTATGGTAAAAACAACCAGGGGAACTTCTCATTACATAAAGTAATGAAATAAGTCTATTAGCATGATAACAGAAAAAGTGGAAATGACTGTAGGCTTTGTTTGGAAGATTATCACCATAGCATTTCCCTTCTGCACAAGCGATCAAGAACCCATTGAGGAAAAGAATCATGAATACCCCCCACATTACAGACAGAAAATTGATGTAGGAATAAAAAAACAGGCTGACTGTTTATACACTTGCTTTCTGTGTTTCATTGGAGGCAATTCCTGATTTACATTCATGTAAATCAGGTTACAGACAGCCCTTTAAATGACATGACCAAGGATCTGTGTCAACAGAGTGAACCATCACCTGATTCTCTTCATCTCAGCTTGGAGGATGTATAACAAAGCCTTCCTCTTCATGGGAAGACCTAAATTACAGTCTGACTTCCAAGAAGAGGAGTTTCCCATTGCCTGCACGGACAACTCTTTCAGGAGCAACAGATGTTGTTCCACCCCTGAACTTCATTCATTTGTCAAAAGAATAAAAGAAGATGATAACTGCAAAGTCCTTATGTGGAATTCATTGTCTATGTTGCTATTTGGGGGATAAGGTTTGAGTGTTGTGGGGTTTACTTCTAAGTTTTTCATTATGCATTTAGCCAATCACTTTGTTCTACACAGTATCAAACTAGAAAACAAATCTTTTTCAGGGCTCTCTAAACACCCATTTAGAGACCTTCTACATATAAAAGCTATTTGGGAGAAAAAGCAGAGAGTGAATTTCACATAGAATTGCCACACCTGTGAACAAAACTGTATGCAGCTACTTCGATTTTGTATTCAGAACATCCAAAGTGGTTGTCAGTCAGAAGCAATAATCCTACTTCCAACATTCATCCCTTCTTATCTTGAAAGCCTTTAAGAATCTTTAAACCCAAACTGACCAATCCACAATGCAGTGAATTAACAGACATTTTGCAGTAGGCAAAACATAAGTCACCTTCACTGATTTGCTCTTGTTTATTACAGAAGCCATGTGAAACTTGTTTTGCTAAAAAAGCAGGTGAAGAGGAGAGAAATGAAGTTATTTCAAAATGCATTTGAATGTGATACCATTTTCCTTATAAAACAAGATAAGGCCAAAGTACTCATTAAAATTATATGCAAATCCATAATCCATAAACATTTTAGTCCTGTCTAGTTCTGTCATTTAGCAAAACAGTTAATGCAGGTAGGCTTATTCACAGGACCTGAAGTTTCTTCCTGAAATCCAAGACCTGCAGAAGGCTTATTTAGGTTTTCTTCTTTTAAGTCTTCCCACTCTGTTCTGCATCTTCTACCAGCTCATTCCTGGCAGTGCTCAAGGCCAGGTTGGACAGGGCCTTGAGGAACCTGGTCTAGCTGAGGGTGTACCTGCCTATGGCAGGGGTTTGGAACTAGATGAGCTTAAGGTCAGCTCCAACCCAAACCATTCCATGATTCCATCTTTCTGCTTGGCTTAGAGAGACCTTTCTTTAATCCCATGGTTTCCTCTCAGAATCTTTATTTTGAAAATGGCTTCCATTGAGTCATCGGGTAATTTTTGGTGCCCCAATGTGTTCTTTTGGGTTCCTGTGCATTTTTTCTTTGACCCTTTGCCTGCAAAGGAAAACAAACACCTCAAGAATGCTCTTGAGGTTTGCTCTACAG